>JAODAL010048634.1:0-28833 GCA_025379985.1 Phyllomedusa bahiana | reverse complement strand
GGGGCCCTATAGCTATTACTTATTACTACAGGGGGCCATATATCTATTTCTAATTACTACAGGGGACCATATATGTATTTCTAATAACTACAGGGCGACCATATCTATTTCTAATTACTACACGGGGCCTATATCTATTTCTAATTACTACAGGGAGAACATATCGATTTCTAATTACTACACAGGGGCCAATATCTATTTCTAATTAATAAAGTGGGACCAGATCTATTTCTAATGACTACAGGGGGCATATATCTATTGATAATTACTACATGGGGGCCATATCTACTTCTAATTACTACAGGGGGCCTATACCTATTTGTAATTACTACATGGGGGCCATATCTATTTCTAATTACTGCAGGGTGCCTATATCTATTTCTAATTACTACAGGAGGACCATATCTATTTCTAATTACTACAGGGGGGACCATATCTATTTCTTATTTCTACAGGGGGCCATATCTGTTTCTAATTACTACAGGGAGACCATATATATTTCTAATTACTACAGAAAGCCATATATCTATTTCTAGTTACTACAGTGAGTCATGTATCTATTTCTATTTTCTACAGGGGGCCAAATCTACTTCTAATTACTACAGGGGGACCATATCTACTTCTACTTACTACAGGGGGACCATATCTACATCTAATTATTACACGGGGACCATATCTATTTCTAATTACTACAGGGGGCCATATCTGTTTCTTATACAGAGGGCCATATACAGCTCTGGAAAAGATTAAGAGACCACTGCACAGTTTTCTAAAAATCAGCATCTCTACACATCTGACGGCCATTCCATTCCAGTGTCAGTTGAATTCCAACCAAAGTCCACTTCATTCTACTTAATATGCTTCTGATTAGGTGATCACCTGAACAAAATCTTATTTGATGAAGGAAAGTATAAAAAACACTGCTGTGGTCTTCACAATCCTCTTGCAATAGGACAAGCTGGATGGCAAAAAAAAGTGCTTTTGGATGAAAACATCATGGTTATTCCACCAAATACTGATTTCTGAACTCTTCCTGACTTAAAACATTCATCTTATTGTTTGTAGATAAATATGAACTTGTTTTCTTTGCATTATTTGAGATCTGACAGCTCTGCTGCTGCTTCTTTTTTATTATTTCTCATTTACTGCAAATAAATACGCCATTTTTTGCATTGAAGACAAAGACATGTTGTCAGTAGTTTATATAATAAAATAACAATGTACATTTTCCTACAAAAATTGACCATTGAAGAGAAAAATTAATGTTTTTCCAGTGCATTAATAAAAAAAAAGTTATTAACCAGCATGATATCTTTATTGTAAGCTCTATACGATTTTTTCACAATGATAGTAACAATGGTTCCTCTCTCTATGATATCCCATCATATATTTAGCTTTGTTCTGCTTTTTCTATGGTATTCCAGTGTTTTTATATAGTTTAAATCATTTTGCCGTAAATCCCGATTCTAATCTATATTGAAATAGCTCGGCGATGCTGCATGTGTCCAGTGGGTTGAGTTTTCGAGCTACTAGCCAATGAACATTGAGCTGTGCCGGTCTAGACACTCCTGCATCCACGTCAGGGATGGAGGTGTGTCTCTCAGCCGGGATGCCGCACATGTATAAAGCGCGCGCATGCGCTCTTCCTGACAGCAGACGCTGAAACTTCAGACACACATGTGATACTAGTGGAGCAGGAAAACTTATGTTTCCACAATTTATTTGTGAGTAACTATGGTAAAACCTAGCAGTGTATCTTTGGCAGATGGTTTGTGTCTTCTTATGGTAATCTTATGAGTCTGTATTTTTGATCTTTTAGACATGCTGATTATGTTTGTGGGGGTGAAAACTAGAGCCTCTGCAACGTCTGTGTGAGTAGCTATTTATGTTAATAGAGTCAACTACGACCAATGCTGACCAATGCTGCTTTATGAAGAGGAAAGGTGAGTGACATCTTTGTAACTATTGGGACGTGATTAAAGTACACTCACCGGCCACTTTATTAGGTACACCTGTCCAACTGCTCGTTAACACTTAATTTATAATCAGCCAATCACATGGCGGCAACTCAGTGCATTTAGGCATGTAGACATGGTCAAGACAATCCCTGCATTTTCAAACCGAGCATCAGTATGGGAAGAAAGATGATTTGAGTGCCTTTGAACGTGGCTTGGTTGTTGGTGCCAAAAGGGGCTGGTCTGAGTATTTCAGAAACTGCTGATCTCCTGGGATTTTCACGAAAACAACCATCTCTGGGGTTTACAGAGAATGGTCCGAAAAGAAAAAACATCCATGGCGGCAGTCCTGTGGGCGGAAAATGCCTTGTTGATGCCAGAGGTCAAAGGAGAATGGGCAGACTGGTTCGAGCTGATAGAAAGGAAAACAGTGACTCAAATAGCCACCCGTTACAACCAAGGTAGGCAGAAGAGCATCTCTGAACGCACAGTACGGCGAACTTTGGGGCAATGGGCTACAGCAGCAGAAACCAACCGGGTGCCACTCCTTTCAGCTAAGAACAAAACTGAGGCTCCAATTTGCCCAAGCTCATCGAAATTGGACATTTAGAAGATTGGAAAAACGTTGCCTGTCTGATGAGTCTCGATTTCTGCTGCGACATTGGGAAATGGTAGGGTCAGAATTTTTGGCGTCACAACATGAAAGCATGGATCCATCCTGCCTTGTATCAATGGTATCAGGCTGGTGGGGTGGTGTCATGGTGTGGGGAATATTTTCTTGGCACTCTTTGGGCCCCTTTGGTACCAATTGAGCATCGTTGCAACACCTTGTGGAATCTATGCACGAAGAATTGAGGCAGTTCTGAAGGCAAAAGGGGGTCCAAAACCCCTTACTAGCATGGTGTACCTAATAAAGTGGCCGGTGAGTGTATGTCTAGTGGCTACTGCCATAGACCTATTTGACTACTGGTTCAGCGATTAATCAATGTGTGGCCATTGCCATTTGCTGAATTATATGCTACTCATTTTATACTTCCTGTGGATGATAATTTAGGATGTTAACTGACTCATGATACTACACTCACTTTGTAAGTTTGAATCTTGTATGACCCCTGAGGAATTCCCCTACTGTGGGAAATAAATGTGTCGGGTGAATTATTTAGGGTCATATTTTGTATATTCTGGATATAACACCCCTTTTTCTTATCTTTTAGGGTGTGTTAGGGTTCATTTGTAGGATCCGTAGGTGGGGCCGTCCTTTGTGGGGTGATGACTCCACATTGATATGGTCAGGTAGTGTAGAGTATAAGGGTTTATAGGGTCAGTTGACCTGTTGGTTATCTCATACCCCTTTCTCACTACAGAGATAGTATTTGGTTTAATTTTTGAATTTTCGATAATGTGTATTTCTTAAGAAATATTTTTAATAAAAGTTATGTTTTATAGTCCAGTCCAGTGATCTATTGTAATTGCATAGATTATTATTCCCTATTGGTATTTTCAGGGTTGCTTTATATACTTTTTTGACTTTAGTATATGACACTTGGAAGGTAAGGAAAAGAACAAAGATATTATTATGACCGGGTAGAGGTTAAAAGTATAGGTTAAAGTACTTATTTGTCAAAGTCACTTGGAACAATTGATGTGCTTTTCCCTTTTTGTCTCCCGCCTCTTTTTTTTCTTCTGAAGAACAGGTGGGGAGGACAATAGATTGTCATGTTGGGAAGCCAACATATTTTACGGCTACCCATAGAATGTCTGGGCTTGATGACATAGCAGGTTACTGTATTAGGTGTACTTTTTCCCAGTAGAGAATATCGTTTGTTCATTATAAATAGGCTTATCTAACATATTGTTCACTGGATTCATGAACAAAACTGTCATTAAGGAAAAGTGGAAAGAAGTGACATCTGAACGTCATGTTAATATAGATCCTAATTATAGTTAATGCACTTTGCAGCAATGTCCGGCTATAGCTCTTTTTGCTGTATGGTTGTAAAATCTTTTTCAGTCGAGGACGGCTGGCCAACTGTAATTTAGGTAACCAGGATACTAATTGAAAGGCTAATACTGCGGTAGACCTCATAATACTGAATGATTAATTCTCATCAGATTGTAATGACTCAGAGCTCCAGAAATGTTCTATAGAACCATAAATATCCATCGTTTTCTATAAATATCTGTTATGGCCGCCCTACTTTACTGTCTAAATCCTGGAGTGACTGCGAGGTGGCTCAAAGCTAAACTCCTGGGTAATGTTTTCATTTTTTAAGCTTTTCTTTCCAATTTAAAATTCTGCAAATATGGATTTTATTTCCTTAAGTGTTTCAGAATATGTCCTGTACATTGTTGACAATGCTATGTAAGGCTAGGCTCACATTTTTGTCAGAGTCTCTATCCATTGCTTTGCAGATACCATCATTTTTTTTTTCCATTAAAATGATGGACATCAGGATAGAAACCTCACAGACCCCATTGTAGATATTGGGGTCCGTCAGACGGTGTTGGTGTCTATCACGTATCAGGTCTGGCACCACCTCTGCAATGGAGTCTAAAAAACAGATGTGAACCAAGCCACAGGGATTTTTGGGAATGTAAAGTAGGTAAGCAATAACTGGTCAGAGGTCTCACACACCAGTAAACTCCAATAGGATTGACAGGGTCGTGGATGTTGAAGCACCACAAACCACAAATCTTAACACCTTCTCAACATTTGATGTAAGTTTATGTGATAGTCAGGTAGAGGTTAATACAAAATGACATGCTGTATATTCACTTCATGACAATCTCGCAAGCTCAACAATAGAGCCAGGGTGATCACTGTAGGAGACCAGCTGTACATAATAGCTGGTGTCCCGCAGCATGGACTAAGACTGGAGTGTACTCTGGTAGTGGATGATTAACCTCTTATTAGCCGTGGTCAAATGAGATCGTGGCAAGTAAGGGAGAGGCTAGGGAGGGAGCTCCCTGCATATCCATCGGCACAGTGTCATGGGGTGTCAATGTCTGCCATGATGACCTCAAAGTTTATCAAAGGCTTGTGGGTTGTCTTCAACATCACCATATGGTGATTGACAGCTACAATACTTAGTTGTACAGTAATGTACTGGAATGTGTTGTCGCAGCAATCTAATAGATCACTGAGCCAAGTCCCCTATTGGGACAAGAAAAGATCAATGAGCAAGGTCCCCTATTGGGACAAGTAAAAAAAAAATAGTTACAGTAAAAAAAACTAAAAACACAGAAATAAATAAAACATGTAACCCGCCCTTTTCTGATTACAAATGCCTATCGCACCCCCAAAAAAGACCAAAAATAAAACGTACACATATTTAATGTCACTGTGCTAATACTTTTGGCGAATGAAAATTTTTTTGGCTCTAAGGGGCCCTTTTTTTTTTCCCCAATTTAGTACATTAAAGCCCCTAATATGAACCGTTCTACTTTTGGGGCATAATTTTGTGCTTTTTTACTACAAAGGACACCTCTGGCTCAAACCGGCTTTTTAAACCCCTTTTAAAGTGTCTACCTTTCCACATTTAATGCGCCTGAATTTGCCGATCAAAAGTCATAAATGTGCAGCTTCTTACAGATGTAGTGCAACACGCCTCAAGCACACCCTCCCCCCCAATCTCAGGTGCATTACAAAGTGCCACGGGCGCTATAACGTACCTAGTTTTGGAATGCACCTGAATAAAAATATAGCGAACGGGCCTGCGCCAGTTTTGGGGCTGAAAATACTTTTTCATACATGTCACTCTAAGCCTATAAACTGTTTTTTATTCACCCGCCCAAAACAGAACAAAAGTATTTGGTAATATCTTAATTTATCTTTTCTTATGTAAAAATTTTTGAGGGAAAAACCTTTTTAAATTTGTCCTTTAACCCTTTTTCCCCAAGGTAAAAACACAGATTTCACTATTAGTAATATAACCTGATTAAAAATGGCCTCGATTCTAACGAAGTGGAAATTTTGTTTTGAAAAATTTAAAAACTCGTTCGGAAAAACGAAATTTGGGGGGGTTTTCTGGGGAACGAAGTGTGCTTTTTATTGATAAAATGGCTGCGAGCACATGACCACATGGGGCAAAGCACTCTGGGAGGTAGAAGGGCATAAGCCTGCATGACATGTGCAGAGATGAAGCCAATCAGAGGACTGCGGATTCTGTGACGTCACCGCACTATATCGGGCGCGACGTGGGAGTCACACTCCTCTCACTGTTAATGATCAGGGGAAGGTGTGCGCGGCTGATATATCTTACTGAGGAACTGATTTTTATACAGCAATTTTTGCGGGGGTGTCTCAGCTTGTCTCAGAGACTGTTCTCTTAATGTTCTATTTTCTATTTTTTGGGGTATAGGATCTGAATCCTGTGTGGGTCCACTGCAGCTCGCATATACATTCAATATTCCAAGGTGGATCTAAGCCAGTTCCTGTTTGTATTTCACTTTAAAGAAAACAGCGTTTTTACAATACAAATACCCACTTCATTTTTGGCTTCTCTATTCTATTGCGCAATTTAATCCAGGGCGTTAATTAAGCTTTGTTTGGCTGCGTGTGCTGACCGCAAGAAACCGTATCTTTTTCAACGCCAACTATATCATTTTTTGTAGCTAATTCACAAAGCAAAGGGTTAATTCAACTGTATCTCTTGTTGTGTGGCGTAGCATAAACTCGCAATTGTAACACGCTACAAAGCTACTAGTTTGTGCGGGCTCAAATTCTTTGGCGCATTACATCAAGAGGGTTAAATTAGGCGTTGTTTGCTGGTGTGCTGACCCAAGAACACGTTCTTTTTCAACGCAATATTATAATTTTTTCCTGTAGCCTAATTCACAAGCAAAGGTTAATTACTAAGCTGTATCTCTTGTTGTGTGGCAGTAGAAAAACACGCAATTGTAACACGCTACAAGCTACTAGTTTGTGAGGCTACGATTCTTTGGCGGCAATTTACATCCAGGGGTTAATTTTAGCGTTGTTTTGCTGGTGTGCTGACCAAGAAACCGTCTTTTTCAACGCAAAATATATAAATTTTTCCTGTAGCTAATTCACAAGCAAAGGTTAATATACAACTGTATCTCTTGTTGTGTGGCGTAGAAAACACGCAATTGTAATGACAAAGCTACTAGTTTGTGCGGCTCAATTCTTTGGCGCAATTTACATCAGGGGGGTTAATTAAGCGTTGTTTTGCTGGTGTGCTGACAAAAATAACACCGTCTTTTTCAACGCCAAAATTATAAATTTTTCCTGTAAGCCCAATTTCATGTCGCAAGGTTAATTAAGCCTGTTTGTGCTTTTACATTTAGTAAAACACACAGTGTTTTTAAACGACACATACAAGTAATTATATTCCTGGCCCATTTGTGGAGCGGCCAAGTTATATCCAAAGGGTTACCCAAGCTTGTTACTGTGTTCATTTGGAGTCAAAAAACTGGTGTATATTTATCTTATTACAGATATCATCATTCAAACAGTGTCTGAAATTTTAGAACAAACAGTATGGTCAGTCAGAGAGTGTGCAGGCTCTGCACCTGCGAGTGGCCAGTGTCACAAACTTCCTAGAAACCAGGCCCAGGTCGCAGCAACGCAAGGGGAGCGTCGCTAGCTGGGGTCACTCGGTGAGGCACAAACTGCGTGTTCATCTTAGCGGGGAGTTGTTTTTATATGGCCGGGGGTGTGTTGTTCAGCAAACAATGGGTTCTTGATGGGTTGCTGGTCACTCCTCTTTCCTCCCAGATGACATCTGACAACCCCAGCCAAAGAGCTCGGTGGGAACCTCAGACACAACATTAGGTTGGCATGGACGGGTTTGAGCGGCGTCAGCGGGCCCTCACCTGTCCTCAGCCCGCCTCTGTCCATCCGGTTCCTCGCCAGAGATTTGCTATGTGGTCTCGGGACCCTCAGCGCCACTATATAGCGAGGTATGAACTCAATTTGAGGAGGGCATGTCAGCAACTATTGGCAGCCGAGAATTGGGGCCCAATATGCCTGCTCTTGCAGTAGGGCCCAAGTATAGATGTTGAGAGTGGCATGGGAGGTCATGTTGTGAGAGGTCAGCCTCGGCATACCAAGACCGGTGATGAGGACAGCAGTGACGATGAAACACAAATAGATGATGATGTAGCCGACCGCACTTGGGAGCCGGGTGAGGCAAGGGCTTCATCATCGTCAGGAGAAGAGGGCGTCAGCTTGCGCGTCAGGCAGCAGCGCAGCCAGCAAGTGGGTCGTGTGGCCGTGAGTCAGCAGGATAGCAGCAGTGTGAGGTCGGGAGCCAAGCGGCCACGGGGTAAAAATACCTCTTCGCAGGTCCAAGAAAGTAGCAGCACAGGGGCATAGCGAGGCAGCGGCGGCAGTAGTCACTCAGTGCGGAGCGTTGGCGGTAAAATCCGATACTCGGCGGGTGTGGCAGTTCTTTGCTAAGACACCGGAGGAGCCGAATATGGGTATATGTAGAATCTGTGGGCAGAAAGTGAAGCGTGGCCAGGGAGCTAACGTTGGCACCACGGCCCTGCGTCAACACATGCAGCGTCACCATCCGGTGGCCTGGGAGAAACGTGGCTCAGATGTGGTGGTCCATCCTGCCGTGACAGCAACAGCAGCAGCAGCAGCGCCCAGTGGCAGCATGCCATTGCAGCCAGTCAAGGCTCCACCACCTCTGCAGAAGGGAGCTGTTTCTCTTTGACATCATCTCCCGGTCCAGATGCTCCTGCTCCTCGCTACTCATGGCGCCAGCAGTCGTTCAGCGAGGCGATTGCAAAGAGACAACAGTATGCGTCCAACCATCCTAAGGTGCAGCAGCTGACCGTGCTCCTGTCCAAGTTGTTGGTACTGCAGTCCCTCCCTTTCCAAATGGTGGACTCTGCACCGTTCAGAGAACTAATGGCTTGTGCCGAGCCGAGATGGAGAGTTCCAAGCCGTAATTTCTTTTCCAAAAAGGCAGTACCAGCACTTCATAAATATGTAGAACAGAAGGTGGGTCAGTCCTTGAGCTTATCGGTTTGTTCCAAGGTGCACGGCAGCGCGGACGTCTGGAGCTGTAACTACGGTCAGGGCCAGTACATGTCCTTTACGGCCCACTGGGTGAATGTGCTTCCAGCCCAGGCACACCAACAACTTGGACAGGAGACGCCGCTTTCTCCTCCACGTTGTCAAACTGCTGCACCTGCGCCAATGTCCGCCTCCTCCTCCTCCACCACCACCACCATCTCAGCCTCCACAAGTACTGCTCCATCATACCACATGTGTAGGGCACAGCGGTGTCACGCAGTTCTACACCTGGCTTGCCTCGGCGAACGAAGTCACACAGGGGAGGAATGCTCCGCGTCATGCAGCAAGAAATCGATGTGTGGCTTTCTCCGCGCCAACTGCAAATCGGAACCATGGTGACGGACAATGGGAGGAACATGGTGTCCGCGCTGCACCGAGGAGGGATGGTCCATGCGCCCTGCATGGCGCACGTGTTCAATCTGGTTGTGAAAAGGTTCCTGAAGTCTTCCACCGATCTTCAGAACATTCTGAAAATGGCCAGGAAACTGTGCATGCACTTTATCCATTCGTACAAAGCCAGGAACACCCTCCTCGAGTTGCAGCGGCAGAACGGCCTCCCCCAACACACTCTGATATGCGATGTTTCCACCCGCTGGAATTCCAGCCTGCACATGTTGGACCGACTGTATGAACAGAGAAAGGCCATTAACGATTTTTTGATGATCCAGGCAGACAGAAGTACTCCCCTGTGTAACTTTGATGTCAGCCAGTGGCAGCTCATGCGTGACACCTGCCGTTTGTTGAGGCCATTCGAGGAGGCGACGTTATTTGTCAGTCGCCAGGACTACGGGATGAATAACTCATTCCACTGCTTCATGTCCTGGAACAGATGCTGAAAAATCTGTCTGGGCAGGGGACTGGAGACGTGGCGACTACATCTCGTGGCAACATGAGTCCGGTGGGGACTAAAATGGAGGAGGAGCGTGGACGGACAAGGAGCAGAAGCATTGTCTGGTGAAATGTAGTGATTTTTCTACCCCAGGTGACAAGAGAGGTGGAGCAGGCTGGAGGTGGTGGTTGGGAGGATGAGGGAAGACGAGGCAGATCGACCCCAAGCACCGCTGGCAGCCTTATACAATGGAAAATGGAGGACAGGGAACACTGGAGTGTCACTGTGCGATGGCCGCAGCATGCTTATTTGCCTGGCTATGTGACATCCGAATGTCTAGTCAGATCGGCAGAGGGATGACTTCTGGCTCTCCCACACTATTGACCCTCGCTACTCCGGTCAAAATGGGGAGCCTTTTTTTCAACCAGGCATTGAGAGGGCAAGACAAACTCAAATACGATAGGGAAATTCTCCGTAAAATTTCCCCGGCCTCGCCCCCCCCTGCCCTATGATGCGGCATCGTCCCTCCTCTGACAGGTTGACCGGCGGCGGGTTCCTCAGCGCGCCCTCACGTACTACTGCAGGCGGCTGCTGGGGGACAGGTGGGGGGTCAGTGCAGTACCAGCTCCATCAGTTTGTAGAACATAAATGTCTGGGAGTCCAAGTGATGAGCAGTCTTCCTATCACCCGCGCCTAGATGAGGAGGGCAGTCGCCAGCAGCGAGCAGGACCTGGGCAGTCCCTGAACCCAACAGGTTGTGGACTACTGGGATCAGCACTTTGCCACACCTAAGTTAGAAGATCACGCTTGGGTACCTACTGGGGCATCCAGATACTGGCTCTATGCTTGTCCGGCCGGCATAGCTTGCCGAGTTTGCAGTGAGAAGCTGTCACTGCGGTGGCACCAAGTAGTGTGGCACTCAGAGCGGGGGTTCAGTGCGGCGCGGAGGCCATAGTTACTCCAAGGAGAACCAGCTTGTCCGACGGAAATGTAGGAACGAACCTGCACACTTTGTCAAGATGATACTCTAGGCGCTGGATCGGCCAGGATTTCCACACACAATGCCTGTAGTCGTCAGTCTGGTTTCAAACTTGGCCTGCCTCAAGCCACTATTCTGATGACGCCACCTGACTGATGCCACACATCTGCTGACGAGTTTCTCCATCTGCCTACCACCATCTTTACCAGGGATCTGTATTGCCCACACTCAGCCACCTCAACAAACTGTCATTGTGTCATTCTATGACAATCCCATCTGCTGCTGTGCTGGTGCTGTTTGCCGTGGACATCCACATGTGTCACAGTGCCTACTGCCTGACCTTCATAGCTGCTGCACGCTCGTGACCCGCTCTCAGTCTTGTAGGCTTCCTCCCTATTTTGCCTACACTCCAGAATGTCATTGTGCCAGCTGCTCTGATCTCTGCTGCTGCTGTCGTGACATCCACACTGTGGGATTGTGCCACACTTTGTGAGTCCTTACATACGTTCTTGCGCCTCCTGATCTACGCGCGCATTGCCTGCCACACTGCCGCTGATCTCATGCTGCTGCTCGTACGGGTGACCTCCAAAATGTATCATTGTGCCACTCTGTGGCCTTAATTACTGTTTTGCGGGCCTCCAGAATATCATTGTGCTCACTGCCTGAATCTTCAGCTTCTCTGTCGTGACTCCACACTGTATCATTGTGCACTCTGTGGCCTAATACTGTATTTGCCCGCCCTACAGAACTGTCATTGTGCCACTGCCTGACCTCATATTGCATGCCGCTCCCGTAGTGACCTACACCACTGTGTATTGTGCACTCTGGGACCCTAATACTTTTTGCGCCTGCCAGAATGTCATTGTGCACTGCCTCGTGTCTCATTACTGCTGCCGCCGGACCTCCACACGGTGCTGATTGTGCCACTCTGTTGGCCTTATTATGTTTAGCAGCTCCAGCAATGTCATGCTGTAGCCCACTGCCTAGTTCTCATTTATGCTGCCGCGTGACCTCCACACTGTGTGTGATTGTGCCCACTCTGTGGCCTAATACTGTTTTGCCGCCTCAGAATGTCATTGTGCCACTGCCTGGATTCTATGCTCGATGCCGCCGTGACCTCCACAATGTGATTAGTGGCCGCTCTGTGGCTAATACTGTTTTGCCTCCTCCAGATTGTCATTGCGCCACTGCCTGATCTATTGCTGCTGCTGTCGTGCCTCACACCAGTATCATTGTGTCACTCTGTGGCCTTGTATACTGTTTAGCCACACTCCGCAGATGTTGCAATTGTTGCTACGGCGCTGATCTTCATTACTGGCTGCCGCAGTGACATCAAACATGTGTTATTTGTGTCACTCTGTGGCCTAATACTGTTTTGCCGCGCTCCAGTATGTCAATTGATGTGTGTTGCCATCTGCACCTATCATCATGGTGTGCTGTCGTGACCCTCCAAACATGGTCTCATTGTGCCAACCTGTGGCCTTAATACTGTTTTGCCGCCTCCAGAATGTTCATTGTGCACTGCCTGATCTCATGCTCTGCTGCTGTCGTGACATCCACCACTGTATTCAATTGTGCCCTTTTGATGGCCTATTAATACTGTGTTTGCCGCACTCCAAAAGGAAGTCATGGTGCCACTCTGAACTCATTTACTGCTGCCGCCTGTGAACCCTCCACACTGTGTTGATTGTGCCACCTGTGGCCTAATACTGTTTTGACCGTCCTCCAGAATGTCATTGTGCCACTGCCTGATCTCATTACTGACTGACCGCCGTGACACTCCAACAACTGTGTGTTGTGCCACTCTGTGGTCCTAATCACTGTTTAGCCACTCCAGGGAATGTCATTGTGCCACTGCCTGATCTCATAATGCATTGCCGCCCGTGACAACACACTGTGTGATTGTCTGCCAACCTCTGTCCGGCCCGAGATAATGTTTTGTCCGCCTCCCAGATTGTCATTGTGCACTGCCTGATCTCCTGCTGCTGCTGGATGTTCGTGAACTTAACACGGTATCATGAGCCACTCTGTGCGCCTAGATACTGTTTTGCCACCTCCAGAATGTCAATGTGCGCGACTGCCTGACCTCATACTGCCTACCGACGTGACCTCCACACTGTGTAATTGTGCACATCTGTGGCACTAATACTGTTTTGCCGGCTCCAGAATGTCATTGTGCCACTGCCTGATTCTTCATGCTTGCTGCTGTCGTGACGCTCCACCTGTAATCATTGTGCTCACTCTGTGGCCTAATACTGTATTGACCACACTACAGAATGTCATTGTGCCATGCCTGACCCTCATACTGCTTACCCAGCGTGACCTTCCACACTGCTCTATGTGTGTTGTGCACTCTGTGTCGCACCACTAATACTGTTTTTGCCGACTCCCAGCAATGTCATTGTGCCACTGCCTGGATCTCTGCTGCTAGCTCTTGTCGTGACCTACCACACCTGTTGTGATTTGTGCCACTAGTGTGGCCTAATACTGTTTAGCACCTCCAGAATTGTTCATTGTGCCATCCCTGCCTGATCTTCATACTGCTGCCGCCGGTGACCTCCACACTGTTGTCGATTGTGAACTCTGTGGCCTAATACTGTTTTGCCGCCTCCAGAATGGCATTGTGCCACTGCCTGTTCTCATGCTGCTGCTTTCGTGATCCTCCACACTGTATCATTGTGCCACTCTGTAGGCCTAATACTGTATTTGCACTCCAGAATGTAATTGTTGCCACTTGCCTTGATCTCAGGATGCTGCTCTGTCGTGACCTCACACTGGTCGTGATATGTGCCATTCTGTGGCTCTCTCCTTGTTTTTGCTCACCTCCAGAATGTCATTTTTGTGCACTGCCTGACCTCCATACCTGCGCTGCAGCCGGTGTCCATCCGCTCTCAGTCATTGTGCCACGCTCTGTGGCTTCCTTGTGTTTTGCCACTCGCAGAATATGCATTGTGCCACTGCCTGAATAATGCTGCTGTGGCTGCCGCCGTCACATCCACAGACTCTGTCAATAATGTTGCACCACTGAGCTAGCAGCTTGTTTATTTTCCAGCTTTCGCTGGCAGTGACTTTATCAGGCTACATTCGCCCGCTTGAGTTTTTTGGTCTGTGTTGCCCTATTAAAGTGCCCAGGGAATTTTTAGTGAAGCGATTCTAAGAGCGGCGGCAGTTCTTTTCTGAGGTCAGACTAAACACAACATTGTATGAAGACCAAACAAGCTCCCTCTGCTTTTTTGAATGGCACAAACGTTCTACAGCACCCTGCAGGCTTATGTGCAGCCTGGAAATAGCTGCTTTTCTAAGCGATTCGCTGCTTCGAAGTAATTCGGAACGAAACTAATTTTGTCGGAAAATTCGGGCACGAAGGCCGCCGATCACGATTCGAAATTTTTGTGAAAATTTGCCCATCTCTTAATCTAATAAACGGTTAATTTCTGGCACCTATCAATCACACATCCGTGGTGTGACTACAAAATTGCTGGATTCAAATTTAACTGCAAGCGGTGGCTCTTTCAACAATAGCTGGCCTGCGCAAAGTGAAAAAAAAACAGTATCTGAAATCGGTATACGGATAATTAAAAGGATACTTTTTGGGAACCTATCAATTACACATGTGGTGACTACAAAAATTGCTGGATTAAAATTTAAGTGCAAGGTACTCTATCAAGCTGGCCTGCGGCAAAGTGCGCCAAAAAAAACACATAATCTGAAATGTATACCGCGGAAAATAAAAAGGTATTTTAGGCATCCTATCAATACGTCTGTGGTGACAACACCAATTGCTCTGGATTCAAATTTAAGTGCAATTGGTACCTCTGTCAAACAAAGTGGCCTGCGTCAAAGTGGAGAAAAAAACACGTATTGTAACATGTTACGGCAGAAATAAAATGGTATTTTTGGCACTGATCAATTACACTCTGTGGTGGATAACAAAATTGGTGGATTCATATTTACTCGCAAGGTGGTCTATCACACAAAGTGGCCTGCGCCAAGTGAATAAAAAACACGTACCGAAATGGTATACTGATAATAAAAGGTGTTTTTGGCAACTATCAATAACATCCTGTGTGCTCGTCAAATTGCTGGATTCAAATTTACTGCAAGGGTGTGCTCTATCAACAGAGCTGGCCTGCGGCCAAAGACACCACAAAAATAACGCCAAGAACTAAAAAAAACACGTAATCTGAAATGTAATACGGACTAATAAAAGGTATTTTTCCAGAGCACCTATATAATACATCTGTGGTGACTACAAAATTGCTGGATATTCAATTAAGTGCAGTGGTACCTCTATCAAAAGCTTGACTGACCAAAAGTGAAAAAAACACCTATCTGAAATGTATACTGTTAATAAAAGTGGAGTTTTGTACCTAACAAATAGACCTGCAGTTACTAGAAAAGATCTGTATCCTAATATAAGTTCAGGCTGCCCAACATCCAATTGCAATGCAATGTCTACACTAAGTCTGGGTGCACAATATCCAGTATCCTTTAAAGAGCTTGTCTGTGTTCGCCCGCACCCCCCCCCCCCACCCCGCTCCCCTCCGTGACTTTACAGGGCTAGATGCTCCTTTAAAATTCTCAGCCTAACTACCTAAAATCTGCAAATCTCTAATCTACCTAAGTTCTAAGGTTCGCAGCTAAAAGTATAGCTGTCTCTGTGAACAAATAGAACAATTTCGCTGAGCTGTTTGCTGAGCTGTTTGGACAGAGGCAGAGCGCACGTCCTATTCCTATGAGACGCTGACACACACTGAGGCAGAACAGGAAGGGCTGTTCTATGTAAAACGAGGTCATGTGATTTTTCCAGCCAATCGCAACCATGCACATCCCAGTCATGACGTCGCACACACAGCTCACCCTGCTCTATTCTCTAAGCTGATTTGCTGGCCGCCAAAATGACAGGAAGTGCGAAAATGGCGCGATATTAATAGATTATGCGCAGATTTTAACCTAAATTATCGCGTGATCGAAAAAATCCAATCAACATAAAAACCGTCCCGATTTCAACTTTGTCGATAAAAATCTCTCAACACTACTCCTGGTGTGGTTGTCAGTTGTCCGAAAAGACCAAATTTCAGAGATATTGCACAGAAAAAAATTCTATTTGAACTCTGGTTGTCAGTTGGGGGAAAAGAACACATTTCAGAGATATTCCATAGAAAAAAATTCTATTTGTACTGCTGGTGTGGTTCTCAGCGTCACGAATGCCCCTGCGACCCTCATCCCGGGTCGCGGGCGCACCTGTGCCCCGCTACCGGGGCGCGCTCATCCCCCTGCCTGTACGCCCGTGCACTTACCCCGCCACGCTCCTGCTGCAGCTTCTGTCCCGCGGCCCTGCTCCCTAGGGCGCGCCCGCGCCGGCAGTGTTAAATTTAAGGACCAGCGCACCGGTAATTGGCTATTGTCAGTCGCTGCCCCTATTTAAACCTGCTTCTTCCTGGCTACCCTGCCGGATCGTTAGTGCCCTTTCCCTATAGAGAAAGCGTTCCTGAAGCCTTGTTCTGATTAACTGTGTACCGTACCGTTTGCCTCCGTCCCTTGACCACAAAACCTGCCGCCTGCCCTGACCTTCCTGCCTGTCCACGACCACGAACCATTCCCCGCCTGCCAAAAACCTTCTACCTGTCCCCGACTACAAACCCTGCCTTCAGTTTTTGTACCAGCTAAAACCTCGGCTGCCTCCGAAACAATCACGCGGGGGTTAGCGACCTGGTAACCCCGCAGCAAGTCCATCCCGTTTTGCGGCGGGCTCTGGTAAAAACGGACCTACTTAGATTCCCTCGCGGGCTGGCTTACGCCATTGCTTGCGGGGGTCCGGGGCCCCACTACCTCAAACCGTGACACTTAGTTGTCGGAAAACACCACATTTATTAGATATTCCATAGAAAATAATTCTATTTGTACTCCTGGTATGGTTGTCAGTTGTCGTAAAAGACAACATTTATTAGATATTCTGTAGAAAAAAAATTCTATTTGTACTTCTGGTTGTTAGTTGTCGGAAAAGACGACATTTCAGAGATATTCGAGAAAAAAAAGATCTATTTTATCCGGTTTTGTTAGAAAAAGGACCACATTTCAAGAAATCCATAAAAAAAATTCAATTTCTACCCCTTTTGTTTTGTCAGAAAAAAGACCACATTTTTTAAAAATTACCCTTGGGAAAAAAATTTATTGTAAAAAACCTGGTTGTCATTTTTTTTTTGTCGGAAAAAAGGACCACATTTATTAGATAATCCGTGAAAAAAAATTTTCTATTTGACTCCTGTTGTCAGTTTTGTCAGAAAAACCAATTTTTTGATTACCGTAGAAAAAATTCTATTTCTACGGGTTTTTAGTTGTAGAAAAAAACCACCTTTCTTAGAAATTTTCCTAGAATTTTTTTTTTTGTACTCCGTTTGTATTTGGAAAGGCCCAAAATATCCGAAAAATTTTCCCATTTGTTAAACTCGTTGGTGAAACTAAGGCTTTTTTTGAAGCGCTCTGATAGGAAAATTTCTCAAACCTAACCCAGGTCTTGACTTTCCTAAAAGGCGGAGTCTTAGATAAAACCCCGACTTCCACACGCTTCAGCCCCACTGTCTGTTGCGAGTCATTTAGACCCCCCCGTCAACTGTCTGCATTTTCTTTAAAGCAAATTTTTATTTGGGGGTGTCTATAAGACTTTTGCTGCTTTAGTTTCATCGCGTAAAAACGTGATGCAAGTCCTATTCAGAAAAATCTTGTCATTTCTTCCAGCGAATTTTATTCTAATGGTCAGTAAGGGGATTTTTGATGGTTTTGGGTCGGTTTCTGTAAAAACACCAATAAAAGGCGTATTTAAAAAAAGCTTATTTGACACCTTTTATTCTTGCTTATTTTATTGAGTGTACTGCTTTTGTGTCAGCTTCTGAAAATCTAGTGTCCATAAGGGGATCTGTCTGGTTTTTGGTTTCTGCTGGGAAAAGATAGCGATAGTCAATGCCTTTTTCGAAAAATTTTTGTTTGAAATATCTTTTTCTTCCTGCAAATGTTTTCGAGTGTTTGTGGGAGCATCGGGGCGGGTTTTGGGGGTCATGATCAAAGTCAATGAGGGTCCTTTTTTCAAAAAATCTTTTTCACATACTCATTTCTTCGTGCAAATTTTTAAACTGATGTCCATAAGGCATTTTTGGGTCGGGCTGTAAAAGGGGCCAATAGGGCAGTACTCCGCCAGACCTAATAAAAAAAAGGGGCCCTTTTCTATTTAAAAATAAAAACAGAAAAGGTGGGACCCCATTTGTTTTAGCTGTATGGGGGCCCGAAAGGGTTAATAGACACTGACGGCACCCGGGCTACCATTCATCCACTAAAAATAGGGGTCCCCACTGTTCCCTTTTGGGGATTTTCTTGCTGCCACCATATTAAAAGTTCGACTCGGATGAAAAAGTGAAGGGGCTCCCCATTACCATTGCCATTTCCAAAACCAGTGCTTCTATGTGAAGGGGGCCCCGTACAGCTCAACCCTGTACCATGTACTGTGCTGTCCCACTTTTCATTAGCCTTTAAAAGGGAAATGAATTATTTTAGCCGTTTATTTTTCTGTGACTCTTAAGGCAAATTTCTTCATAAAATATACCACAAATATGATTTACTGTTTGGATGTAATTCCACTTCTCCTCCCCTATTTGGGCCCCTAAAAAAAAAACCTGTCATCTTCTCCCATTGACTTTAATGGGAAGTGGCGATTGATCGAAATCGAAAATGTTCACGATTTTCTTCAAAATCTGGAATCAAATCAATCTAGATTTTTTTTACTGATTGCTCATCACTAGTCATTACATTGTTTCGCTTGTGCCAGGTAACAGACATTTCTTATTGTAAGTTTGTTTACTAATATTTTATTACAAAATTCTAATGTAAAAATTACATCAAAATAAAGCTTCATGTATCATGGGAAAAAGGCAAAAAACATTATTTAAACTACCAAATATAAGAAATTGTCAAGCTTTTTAAATCTCAAATACTGAAAAAAAAAAGGCCTGGCCCTAATGAGGAAAAAAAAGTCTGGCCCAAACTGCTTAGTCAATTTTCTAATAATGATGTTAATATTATTACGGGTCGCTGTAGATTGTGATGCAAAGCTGGAGAGCTTGAATACTTTGTTGAAGCAAAATGCTTGTCTTCAAATTTTGAATAACTGTACAATGAATAATATACTGAATTTCTAGATATTTGTATTACAGAAGCAGTTAGAATGAAGAATTTTAAGGTCTTTAAAACCCCAAAAAAACGTGATTTATTTATTATTGAAAATTTTGACATTTTTAAGGGGCCTTGTTTGAGTTCCAATCCACACATGGTTTATTTCCAGCATACAAAACATTTGTCACAACTGACCTCTTGGGCAGTGAGTTCAAAGAAGGAAAATTAGTAGAGAAACATCCCGAGAAGGACTTCTCTTATCTCCAAGGTAAGTTTTAAGACAACGAAATGTGAAAATTCACAACTGTATAGAATTTGTATTTTGCTAGTATATATCTGCCAGTGACTAGTGTTGTGGTTTTGGAGGGCACCATATCTATAGATACCTTGTTATACCATGACTGATGAAAAGACTTAAGTAGCTCCGAAAGTTTGCTCTTTATCATGTCTTTTGGTTTGTCACTAAAAAGCAGTTTGTCTGCAAGATTGCAATTTTGTTTTTCTTACTGAAGAACAATCAAACTTTTTGGGAAACATACGCAATGTGAAAGGCTGTTGAACTTGGAATGTGTTTCCACATGTTCCACTAACCTTGCACGAGTATGGAAGTATGTATTTTATGCACAGAACAAATGGTAGGCAACAAAATAGACTGTATGCACTGGAAATGGACCACAAATTTTAGCACTCCTACCATTAGAACAAACACTGGTACTGAAGAACGTAGTTCAAAGGCAGATACTTCCACACACATGTAGATGTGGTGATAAGGGAATCTGTGAAAAACATCTATGTTCTAAAATATCCCTATATTATACGCTTCCTATCAAAGCAAGGTGAACCAGATAACAGCAGGCCCACACAGGAACCTACACCTTGGCAATCTTTGCAATTGCCCTGTTTCTTCCTAATGCATTTCTTTCTTAGGTAGATATAAGAATTCCTCAGGGAAGTTAAAGAATGGCGTATGCTTAAATTTTTGGCTCAGTAAGTGCCTTAAAGCAAGCCAACTTATAGAATGTGTACAGTTAGACTAGACAGTTCTAACACACAATTTATCAACACTTTAATGAATGTGGCACATTACAAGACTGTCTAGTCTTATGGAGACATGTACGGAAACTATCTGGGTCTAAGACTTTCTTTGTTGCCCATCAGAGATCTCCTTGCATTTTTTCAGCACACTATATAAAATGAAAGGAGAGCTCTGATTAGTTTCCATGGGCATCAAAGAAAGTGTTTTAACTAGACAGTTTTTATACATAAAGCCGTAAGTTTACACTGTCTAAGAGTTATAGAGTGTTGATAAATCTGCCCTCATTGTGTAAAATGGGAAAGAGACAAACCGGGGCAGATTTATAATTGTTGATTAACTCTTGAACAGTGTAAAGCTAGTGTAAAGCTAGTCATAGTTTTAATAAACCTGGCGCATGTTAGGACTAATGTTGAAAAATTAAGTTTGAGTCGAACATCTCAATTTTCTGGAACTCAAACTGAACTGAACATTTTACTATACATTTGAGTAAATTTTCGAGTTCGACATGCCATTTTAATAGTTTTCAGCGCCTTTCTGCACTTTTGGCGGCCATCCAATCAGTGCAGAGCACAGAGAAGTAGTAAAAATATCATCGCTGAGGTGTAGGGCTCTCAATGGCTGCTAAAATCACATGACCATGTTATGTTGAAAGTGGTCTACCTGTTTTAGCTGTAATGTGCCTAGAAATGCCATAACTAAGCTATAAATCTATAGCTTCGTACGGTTCTAGTGCACCCCGCCTCCTGCACACCCCTGATCTCAGGCTCATTACAAAGTGTCGCTTGCGCTTTGTAATGCGACCAGGAGTGACGTGATTTAAAAATGTAGTGAATGGGGCTGTGCCAGATATCGGGCTGAGAAGATGCCAGATATCTGGCACAGCCCCATTCATACATGTCACCCTATAAGTCCACATAATGCTGAAATATACCAGTGCGTTATTGTGATCCACTTATATAAAAACTTCTCTCTTTTTTATAACATATATGTTGTGTCATGCGCAGAGCTATAATATTTAGCTTTTATACATGGTGAGAACTAGAGGTGGCAAGCGAGCAAGGAGGGGCGTAGGAAATAGAGGTATGAGACAAAGCACTCCTTCCAGTGCTCCGGACAACACACAAGCGATCACATTGTCAGTCGCAGGATTGTCAGGCCTGTCATTGCTTGCTCAGTTCCCTGTGCGTCTCAGTACGTCTGTTCTTCAGTGGTTATCAAACCTGCATCCAGTGGTTTTACCTCCTCTTCCTCTCAGTCACGGCCTCAGGATACTGTAATGGCTGATACTGCTGCACCCTCTATAACTACGTCCCTGCCAGCTAAACCTCCATATTCCCTGTTGGGATGTTGTTGCTGCCACCACATATATCACATGTACAAAACTTGCAAGCAGAGGCGTAAGTTGAAGTTCTTGGGTCCTGATGCAAAAAGTGAAATGCCAGTTACCATGTACCATTTCCTTATGTGTCAAAGGGGCTTTTGGGCCCCTTCAGGATGCAGGGCCCCATAGCAGCTGTTTACCCTGCACCCCCCAAAGCTAAACCCCCTGCTAGCCCTCATTTTTTTCAGTTACCCAAAGGGAAAGGGAAATTTTTTTTTAAACCCCCCTCAATTTTTTTTTTCTAGGGGCCAAATTTTTTTTCACTAACTTGTTCACGTATCCGGGTTTACTTTTAAAGGGGATGGAAAATTACAGTTTCTGGGCAACAGTAAGGCATAAAAATTTAAAAATCTTCTCCTTTAAATTTTAAGGGGTTTTTTGAGTTTAAATTTCAAACCCCCCAAAGGGGAACACCCGCTACTGTTCAAAAAAGTTCGACTCAAAACTCAAACTTTTTTACGGGTTTGCTTATCTCTTTGGGGACTTCTTTCTAACTACCCCTTTAAAAAAATTTTGGGCTTACTTTATGCTTTCTAAACTGTAAACAAAATTTTTTAAACCCATTTTTTTGGAGCACAACTTCACACACTAACTACGCCCTTTCTCTCTTTTACCGAATCCATGCCCTCTTTTGTGAGACGAGGTACAGGAGTGTCTAGAAACTATCTAGAACACATAATAATTGTTCCCTTAAAAGCATGAACGCCAGAAATTTTGGTAAACAAATTGCCCCAAAACCCTCTGGTGAAAACTGCTTTGAAAAAACGGGCCCCTGTGTTTCCCTTAGTGCCCAATTTGTATTAAATTTGTAGCTTGTGCACAAAAAAGCATGACTTTTGATGGGGAAATTTACCAAATGAAAAAATGTGAAATTCATCATTAGTAAAATTAGAAAAACATAAAAAAAGTCAAAAACAAAATTTGATAGCCGTAATTTTCTCTTTTTTTTTAATTATCCAGGAATTGTAATTCTTTCCTTTTTGATCTGCCCCACGTTGCACAAAAAACCTATAAACTAAAAGAGGATTAAGGATGGGGTTTAAACCCTTTGTTTTGTTTTTCCACAGCACGGATGGTTAACCCACCCCAGGAAAGAATTTTCCTTCGCGCACAGGGGAAATCGCTCCCCAAAGCATAAAAAAAAGGAGTAGTAAGGCAGATTTTCAGTGATGCAGACAACACATAAAACCCCTTATTGGAATTTTGCATCCAAAGGGCTTGGTTTAGAACACCAAGACAGGAATAGAAAGAGCCCCCGTCACGATCAAAGTCTTTTCCCCAATTTGTCCAACGGGCCCCTGGAAAAAAATTTGGGGGGGGGGGGGGCAAAAAAGGGGTAGAAGACCAGCCCCAAAAATTCAGAAAAGAAAATATAAAACTTTGAATTTAAACCCCAAATCTTTTTTTAAAAACAACAAAACCCAAAAGGTTAAAAATTCCCATGAACTTTCCCAAATTTATAAAGAAACCCTTACAAATCAATTTTAAAAAAATAAAAAAAGGCACACCCGGAATTTTTTTTTAAAAAAAAAATTTTCCTGCTATTTAAAGGTTTTTAAAAAAAATAAAAGGTTTTTGGTTCACTTTTTTGTTTAAAAAATGCTTAAGAAAGTATGGGGGAGGGGCCCTGCCTCCTTTGGGTTTTTTGTATTTCCCCCCAACCTTCAAAAGGTTTTTAAAATCTAATGCAGAGTGCCGGTACCCTGGGGCCTTCACCCCTAGAGTAGGGAGGCCCTAAACCCGGGGAACCCTAAAGGGGAAAAAAACCGTAGTGTGGGAACCCACCTGATTGAGGCTAAATAAATTTTCGAAGGTGGGTTTTAAAAGCATTTTTGTTTCAAAAATGTAAAAGGGCATTTCAAGAGCAACATCTCCCTTAGTCGTTGGAGCCACGACTGCGGTTTACCTGCTTAAAGCTCTAATGTAAGCAATCAAACCCTTTTGGGCTGTCTTCTTTATGAATTAAAACCTTTTTGGGACTAGGGTTTGTTTTAACAAAGAAATTTGAAATAAATTTAAAAACGTTTTATAGTTTCTTCTTAAATTTGGAGCTGGTCTGCTACTTTAAAATTTTTCACTCTGTTATGGACTTTTGAAAAGGGCCGGGAAAAGGAATTTTGGTGCCCTAGCGAGTACAAAAAAATGGCGCCCCCCCACCCTCGCTCTCAAAAAAAAAACCCCCCCCCCCCAACCAAAACTAATTCCTCTCACCCCGGGCCCGGGGCCTGTCACTATTTTTCTCCCAAAATTCCACAAAGCTCCCGCCCATTCCTCGGCAGCCCACTCCCAAAATGAAAATCACCTTTAAAAAATTTGCATTTTTCAAAATCGCTCCCCCGTATGACAGTAAAATACCCCAAAAATAACAGTCCCCAAAAAAATCCCCCGATACATGGGAGCAAAACCCACCAAAAAAATGTTTGTTACTAAAAACATCCTAAAAAACCCAAGGGCCCCAAAAACTTTACATTTTTTTTTTTAAGGGTTTAAAAATAATTGTCCCAAACCCCCCTGCCCAAAACGCACCCCCACATGTGACTATCATTGAAAACCCCGGCCTCTGATTACATACCCCACCCCCAAATACAGTGACCAATAATTTGGTAGATACAAAAATTGTATGTAGGCTCTCGGGAAATAAAAAGTGATTACATTTGCAGTTACTTTTAAAATGATCACAGGAGACGTCTTTTTGTTTCAGCGCTTCACTTTCCCTTTTTCTCTCCACCCGGGTTTCACACCTTCTTTCCAATTGCCCCCGGCCAAGACTCGCCCTGGGGAATTTGGACAAAATATCTTAGAATTCCTAACATTTCCAGAAAGCCCCTTTAAAATTAAAAGGGTAAAATAATCCCCTTAGTCAGACAGGTATATAAATATTGCCCCTTAGACGGGAAAGGTAGAAAAAAATTTAGGGGAAACCCCCGGAAAAGGAAATTTTCTAGGGGCTCGGGAAAATATATAGTAGGGGCTACGGCCCAAGGCTTTTTTTTTTTGGGGCCCCCGGCAGGCAAATGGGGCCCAAACAGGCGGGAATTTTGGGGGCTCGGCAGGTTTTTGGGGCCACGGGCCCAGGCGAGGGGGGCTGGGCCCGGGCTATGGGGGCTCAGGCAGGCGAAAAGGGGGCCCCCGGCGGGGAAAAAGGGGGCCTCAGGCAGGGGGAATGGGGGCCCCCAAAGGCCAGGGTATGGGGGCCCCACAGGAGGCAAAAAATGGGGGCCCCACGGGCGCGGCCCGGGGCTAAAGGCAGGCAAAGGGGGCCACATGAGGTTTATGGGGCCCGGGGCAAGGCGTAATGGGCCCTCAGGAAGGCTTTTTAATGGGGGTTTAGGCAGGCTTAGGGGGGCCCACAGGCAGGCGAAATGGGGGCCACAGGCAGGGAAATGGGGGCTCGGGCAGGCGTATGGGGGCCCCAGGAAAAGGGTTTTTGGGGGCCCCAGGCAGGCTTTATCGGGGCCACGGGCACCGTACAGGGGCTCGGGCCCAGGGTACGCGGGCCCAGTAAGCTTTTTGGGGGGCCACGGGAAAACCCGTATGGGGGCTCGGGCCCAGGCTAGGGGGGCCCGGGCCCCCAGGCAGGAGTTTTGGGGGCCCCAAAAGGCAGGCAAAATGGGGGGCCAACGGGGCAGCCGTACGGGGCCCCCGGCGGGCCCAAAGGGGGCCCACGTCGGGCATATAGGGGCCAAAGGGCCCCCCAAGGGGGGCTCGGGCAGGCGTTTTTGGGGAAACCACAGAAAAAGGCCGTTTTGGGGGCTAAACCAGGCTTTAGGGGGGCCGCCGGGAAGCTTTAAAAGGGGGCCCGAGGTGGAAAATTGGGGCCACAGGCAGGCGTTTTAAGGGGGCCACAGGCAAAATTTATGGGGGGCCACGGGCAGGCATATGGGGGCCTCAGGCAGTTTATAGGGGGCCACAGGAAAGGCATTTAAAAAACAACAACATTAAAACTTCCCCAATTTTCCCGGGGCGCGCGCTTCCCTTTCTGTCCTTTTCCACCCCTTCCCCCCTCCGGCAGTCCTGGGGTTTAGCCCGGGCCCCTTTTTACGCGCTGGCGCCAAAAGGAAAAGGCAACCCGCGCGATGACATAAACATTCATCGCGACGCTGCCGGTGAGGGGGCCACGGGGCCGCCGGGGGGGGCCCTCGGCGCGGGTGAGGCCCCGACGGGCCCCGCGTGTCCCCCCGCATCACCGGAGGACCCCGAGATCCCCCGGGGGACGGGCCTGACACTGTCGGGGGGCAGGGGGCGCTTGTCTTGCCCGCAGAAGGGGTCACAGAGACCCCCGGGCGTTCCCGGGGCCCCAGGGCAGGGGCCGGGAAACCCGGCGGGGGTCGGGGCCCTGGGGCCCCCAACCTTAAGGAAAGGCTGGGGTTTTGACGCCCTGGGCGGTCGCCTCCCTGGCCTACCCGTCTTTCCCGGCCCTGCTTGTGTTTCCCTTGTCCCCGAGCACCTGCAAAAAGGAGGTTTTAAGAGGAAAATTCTTTTGGGGCGAGTGCCACTTTTTTAAACATAATTGTGCATATTCCCCTTTTATAAATACTTTAGGATTCAAAATACATGAATAATGGGTGACCACTTTTAAAACCGTTTCTTTTTCTAAAATTTTTTTTTTTCCCCTGAAATTTTAAGCATGTCCTTTTTTTTAACCCTTTGAAAAAATTTTCTTAATTTACCAAAGGGAAAAAAAATCCCTTTGGGGAAGCAATGGGCCCCACTGTAGGGACCACCAAGGGGGGTTTCTGTGGGGGGTTTGCCCTATATCGGGTTGTTTGAAAAAAAGGGGAAAAAGGTATAAAGGTTTGAAAGTATCTCCTTTTGAACTTTTTTTTATCTTAAAGCCCAAGCAAAACCTAAGAAAAGGGAAAAAGTGCTATAATTGGAAATTTTTTTTTTTTTTTTTTACTTTTTTTGCAAAATTTGTACAATTTTTGATTTTTTTTACAATAGAAAATAGCAAAAATTTTTCCTTTTTAAATTTGGTTATCCATTTCCAGTGAAAATATCCCTTTTTTTGGGGGAAATTAAATTGGGGACATGTATGAACTGTTTTGGTCTAAGACTTTCTTTGTTCCATGCAACCATTTCAGACCCCCTTTTCCCATTTCATGTGGGTTTTTCTAAAAAAAAAATGAAAGGCGCACTAAAAGGTTTTGCAACGGGAAACAAAGAAAGTCTTAAAACCTAAACTTTTAAATAATAGGGCCCCAAATTTTTTTTTTGGTTTTGGCCCCTTTTCTCATTTTCCGGGTCAACAAAATATGTATCTGCAGAAATCATCTCCTATTACTATTGCTGTATAGTATAATTCACTTTTTTCTTCACTAGAATGGGGGCAGTGCTTTTGGAAAGTGATAATAAAAAAACAGACCATAAAAGGGCAAGTTTATTAAAAAGATTAAAATTTTAAAAGGGGGATTTTTTGTCCATTTGCACCACCCAAGTAGAAGTAAAAAAGCCATATTTTTTAGGGGTGTAAAATATGAGGAAACTGAGGCGGGCAGTCTCCTTGCACAATATTACGGGGGGGCCCTGAAAAACAGATTTTTGTTTTGGAGCATGGGAGTTTCTGTTATCCCCACCATCCCTAGTTATCCATGCAAAAAAACTTACCAATGTATGTAATGGGGGGAAGGGGATTTTTTACACACAGTAAAATATGGAACTTGGCTTGATCCAAATAAACCCAAATTTTTTTGGCTACCCCCAAACTAAAAAGCAAATTTTACGGGTTTTGAATCTGTTCCTGTAACTTATTAATATAAGGGAAGCAAAACCTTGAAAACTAATCTTTTTCTTTGATAAACTTTATTTAATTAGAACATTTTGTTTATTAAACAAAAAAAATTTCAAATTTTTTTCCAGAGGTTCCCCCCTTTTGGGGTAAGAAGTACAAATTATCCAAAAAAACCCTTTTTAAAATTTAAATTTTAAAACTCTTTTCCAAAGGGAATCAGGACCATGATTTTTTTAAAGGATAGTTTTAAAACCTTACCAGCTATTAAAAAAGGATGTTTTAATCCCAAATAGCCCAAATTTCCCCAAAAACTACAGTAGAAAAACCTGAGGAATAAAAAATTTTTCCACCCTTCATATTTTTTTTTTTGTGAGAATGCCTGTTTAAAATTATAGGGAAAATAAAGGGGCCTTTACTTTTTTTAGCACTGTTTGGGGTTCAAATTTTTTTAGTAAACGTATTGTGCAAAAGGAACCTCTTCTAAACCCAAATTTCCCCAAGAAATCAAATGGAGCCTGGTAAGTAACATGGGTTTTTAAAATAAAAACCATTTGTTTGCTGCTAGGGGGGCCAGGGGTTTAAAAGGGGGGTGCTAAGGTGGGAAAAAATATTATATCTTTTTGTAGTATATAACTTATTGGTATGTTTCTGCTATCTGGGGTAATGTTTGATATTTTTATATAAATTTCTACCTTTAATTATTACTACTTTGTTTTCCCGTTAAAAGGGGGGGACCCTTTCTTTTAATTTTTTTTGGGGTCCTAGAGTTTTTAGCTATGCCCTTTTTAAGTAATATTTGTTTTTTAAAAATTTTTCAACAGTCCCTCGGGGTCATGATTGACTTTAAAGCAGTTTATGACTAAATACAGCTCTGCTAATTTGCACAGCTTTGGAATTAAAAACCCATAAGAGCTGGGAAATGCCCAAAGAAAGCAGAAAACAGACAAAAAAATTAATAAAAACCCTATGGGGGTGTTTTCCACCGGCCCTATTTGCAAAAGCCCTGAAGTAAAGGTAAAATTTACAAAATTTTTGAAAAAATTTTTGTGTAGCCACCATTATTTTCCAGCACTTAACTCTTTTGGGTATGGCATTCACTAGAGCTTCACAGGTTGCAGCCACTGTAATCCTCTTCCACTCCACCATGCGCCCTCACGGAGCTGGTTTAAAGTTAGAAAAATTTTTGCTCCCCACCACCCCTTTCCCTTTGAGGGTGCCCCCAGAGGCCCCAATAGGTTTTTGGTTTGGATCATGCTTGGCCATTTTAACAAACCCTTTTAAACCCCATTTTTCCTTACAAGGCAGTGGTCCAAGCGGCCCCCCCCTTTTCCAAAAGGGGGGGTTTTAAAGCTCTGCTTTAGTAGTCACAGTAACAGGTGGCATTCAAAATTCACCCCAAAAACGGTAGCTCTCCAAATCGGCAGCAAATCAGCAGCTCCCAAAACCCTGACATGTAGGAAAAAAACGCACCTTTTCTTTGTACTCTTTACCTATTTTCCGCCACACATGCTTGACACCATCGAAAACAAATAAGGTTTAAACTTGGTCCATCAACCCCCAGAACAGGCCGCATGTCCTCCCGCAAACTGTTGTGGGTTTTTTTGTTTCACATCTTTTGAAGAGGGTTTCCTTTTTGGATGGGAAAAAAAACCAGGGGAATTTAAAATTTGGGTGCAGTGGGGCGGGGGTAAAGGGCTGAGCACTGACAGGG
>JAODAL010048633.1:0-28834 GCA_025379985.1 Phyllomedusa bahiana | reverse complement strand
CAAAGAGGTTTCAACCCCTTGAAGATCATCCTTTCTTTTTTTTCGGTACATTAGTCCTCTCCTCTTCCAGGGACTTTTTTATTTTTCCATTTACATAGACATAGAAGGGTTTGGTTTTGGGTGATTATTTTTTATTTTTTGATGGTGCCGCTGACCGTACCATTTAAAGTGCTGGGAAACTGAAAAAAAAAAATGAGTTTGGTGAAATGTGAAAAAAAGGTAATTGCGCTATATGGTTTTTTTAATTGTATTGCACGAAAAAAAATGTTTCGGTGTACGGGATGAATGCTGATATATTTTAATAGGTCGTCTTTTTATGGAGGCAGCGATACCGATTATTGGTCACTTTAATTTTTTATTTGTAAAATGGCAAAGGGAGGGTGTTTTGAACTGTTAATATTCGTATTATTTTTTTATATATATTTTTTATTTTTTCCATGTACATGTAATCCCCCTAGGGGGCGCAATCACTTGTACACAGTTCTGCACTTTATGTACAGTATAATGCAGGGGTTATGGTAACATCCTATCCCTGCTGATAGCGGCGGTTTGAAAAAAGCACTTCGGGGGGGGTAAAAGGTTTCCAAAAGACTTCATGTATCCCTTAAATAAAAAAGTTTAAAGTCAAAAATCGTTCTTTGTGCTGTGGATTACTGCACTGACAGCCGGGTGAGTCTTTCCTTGCACCGGAGTTGAATGAATCAGAAGCGAGCAGGTGAGCGCAAAAACGCATTTTTGGGAATTTGGGGCCAAAGTGGACCTCCCTGTACAACGGGTTCAGTGAGTGGCCCGCTGCAACCCCTAGAATGTTTAACCAAAGTCCATTGTCTTTTAAGGGGGTTAAGGTAACTTTTTTGCCCGGGCTGGGGGCCACTGCACCTCAGCTGATCACCTTCAGTTACCCCTATCGCCAAGGCACCGGGAGCGCGGACAGACAAGTAGCAGCGCAGAAGAGGAAGCTAACCCCATAAAACCCTGTACAATAAACCCCAACCCCCGGCCCGACTGGGAGAAAAAGCCCCTGACTTTAAACCCCTTCACAATGTGACTCCCACCTCACAATGTCACAGAAAAAGTAGCGCACAATGCCGGCTATGACCAATATTGTTTTTCTTTAGTATGTAAAATGCACTGTAACGCCTCACTTGCATTGGGACGGCATTCTGGACCGTCCTGGGGTCATGCTCAGGTCTTGGTAGAACGGTTAATGGAACGCCAACATATGTCCCGCTGACACCAGGCTCCTCTTTAAACTGGCCTCAGCCAACATTATTCAGGCACAGGTACAGGAAACAAACAGAAACCCAAACCTGCCCCCCGGCCATAACAAATGAGAGAACCCTCAAAGACCCGTGGTCGTGCCAACCCCCACAGCACACCAAACAAAAGTATTTTACTGCCCCGTATGGGGTTCCCTCAAAGGTCCGGGGGGGGCCCGACCTCTCCAAACCATTATCCTCCCAAATAGCCAGGGAACCCCCACCCCCTGGACCTGGGCTACCAGGCTTTTTATAGACCTCCAGGGACCTGCACATTGCCTGTCCCAGAACGTGGGAACAGCCACCCACCCAACACTATAGCCGTTCCAGGAAAGGCAACCCATAATTAGCCACATAGTAGCAATGCTAGCTACACGTATTAGCCCTACGATACCCGCAAAATAGTTTCCCCTTCCCCCCCGAGACCGGCTTCGTTACACGCTGCAGCAGGTATCCCGCCCAATGGCAGAAACATGCGACTGCCTAAGGTCACTCTGCACAGCACCAGTAACTCAACAAGAAAAGTGAAGCATAGAAAAACCCAATCACAGTCAGACACAGGCATAAATCCGCCCCCACCACATGATCACAGGGTGCAAAACAGATGTCCTGGCAGCTCGGGACCCATTGAAAGCTCCCAGGACGACCACCTTACTGAATGTATTACCCCCTGACTGAGGCTGAGTGTAATAGGACAGCTATGGTGGTGCGCCAGTCTGCAATATATTCAAAGATAAAGCCACAGTATTGGAGTATTCCCCACTGCAAACCTTTATGCTATACAGGGGGATTGGCGCAGTGCTTAGGAACAGCTGCTAGATTAGTATTGGCAAATTATCATCAGGGTTTGGCACAAATAAGGCTAAGCAAGGTGCTGGTCTCTACATCTGCATTTTTTTTTTTTCTTTTTAAAAAACTTACAGGCAGTCCCCGGGTTACGATCGAGGTAGGGACTGTAGGTTTGTTCTTAAGTTGAATTTGCATGGAAGTCGTAACAGGTACATTTATTAAATGTAACTCCAGTACAAACGTTTTTTTATTTGGTTTGGGTAGTGCAGGGAACGGTTTTTACAATTGTTATGCTGTCTGTCCCCGTGTTAAGAAGATTTCACCTCGTGTGCTGCTGTGGCATGCTGGAACTTGTCATTCCACAGCTACTATCTGCTGTGGAACATGGAACTACAAGTGCCAGCATCCCCATAAGTCTCCATTTGTAACTAGGGGACAGATGTAAGTCAGAACAGTGTAAGTAGGGGGCTACCTGTATATATTGAATTGCTCACCTGGGCATGTTGTACATCAATTGGTACAGCACATACAAAACGCATCAATACCACATAACCACAATAACAGCAGCCGGTCTTCACATCCACAAAGCGACTCCCACACTTGAAGTGGCCTCGGCTCCAACATTTTTGACAAACAACAAACACTTGTTGTACAAAAAGAAAACCAGCGCTATTGTGAAAAAGAACAAATATGCTGAAAAAAACCTAGACACTGAGCATTCACCACTGTAACGAGTCAGTTTAATCGGCGTAACAACTTTTTAATATGAAATGTGTTTCGTAAACACCCTTGGACAAAGCCTCACTCCTATGACCTGGATCTTACAATGTTGCCTGATGAAGCAAACCAAGGGTGTTTACGAAATGTGTTGTGTTTTTAAAAAGTTGTTATGCCGATTAAAAGTGACACGTTACAGTGGTGAATGCTCAGTGTCTAGTTGTTTTCTTCGGCATATTTGTTCTTTTTCACAATAGCGCTGGTTTTCTTTTTGTACAACAAGTATTTATTGTTTGTTAAAAATCCACATTCAAAAATCAAAAGGAAAAAGGATATATAAACAAATAGTACACCACAAAAAAAACAAAACCTATAAAAAATTATAAATTCTTTATTGCCAATAATGTATAAAAAATATATGAACCGTTCATTGCCTCACATTTGGTCTGTATTCATTTATTTATATCTGTATCATTAGCTTGGTGGGCACTTTATTATTTTTGTATTTACTAGTGGGGGCTCGGGATATTATATAATAAAAAATTAAATTATTTAAATATTTTTTTATCTATTTCACTGAGTTTATTGCTGCTATCTATGTTTAATATATTGTGATTTGTATACAGTTCGATGTGAAGTATTAACCACATTGCTATCAGTTTTTGTCCTGTCTTATATGTGTCTCTTTGCATTATATTTTATGTATTTTTTATACATTATTGGCAATAAAGAATTTATAGTTTTTTATAGGTTTTGGGTTTTTTTTTTTGGCGGTGTAGTATATAGTGTTCTGAAACCTAGTACTTATGTTGGTTGTTTTTTTTGGGTTCTTTCTATATAAACAAATAGGACCACGCATTTCGCACTGCTTCCTCAGGTTGAGTCTTGTGGCTTTATCCTTGGATTTTGTGCCTCAATCAATCCTTGGTGGAGATCGTTTGTAGAATTGAGAGCGGCTGCAGTGACGGATTTGGACTGTTACAAAGGAATATCTGTGTTGTAGCAGCCATAGCACAACCCAGAAAGGTGAGCGGTTGTGATTGAGAATTTGGGAGATTATATTTGATACATTAGATACATTTAGAGATGGGAGAATTTCTCAAGAATTCGGTTCGGTCACTTCGCCGAATTTCCCGACAAAAATAAATTCGGTCCGAATTACTTCGGGACTAATCGCGTTAAAAAAACAGCTATTTCCAGGCTGTAACAGAGCCGCGGGGTGCTGTAAATAACGTTGTGCCATGCTCAAATATGCAGGGGGAGCTTGGTTTGGTCTTCATACAATGTGTGTTTTAGTATGACACGCACATGACTGCCGCCACTCTTAGAATCGCTTCACTATAAAATTCCCTGGGCACTTAAGAGGGAAAAAACTGACCAAAAAAACTGAAGCGGGAATGTTGCCTGATAAAGTCAGGGCGAGCGAAAGCTGGAAAAAAACAAGCTGAGGGTTTCAGGTGGCAACATCAGTGACAGAGTGTGGAGGTGACGGGCACCCAAACACAGAATAGGTCAGGCAGTGGCACAATGACATTCTGGAGGTGGCAAAAACAGGAGTAGGCCACAGAGGGGCACAATGACAAGAGTGGGGGGTGAGGGGCGGCAGGAGAAATGAGGTCAGACAGTGGCACAAAGACAAGTGTGGAGGTGACGGTGGCACAGCATGAAGGTGGGGCTTGGAGGGGCAAAAGGGAGTGGAGGCAGAATGAAAGGGGGGGGGCCCAACCAAGAATGGGCAGGTGAAGGCCCCCTGGAGGTGGCAAAAACGGGAGTAGGCCACAGAGGGGGAACAAGACACATTTGTGGAGGTCACGGAAAGCACCACAGCAGCAGCATGAGGGCAGACAGTAGCACAATGACATTCTGGAGGTGGCAAAAACTGGAGTAGGCCACAGAGTGGCACAATTACACAGTTTGTAGGTCACAGCAGCAGCCACAGCATCAGCATGAGGTCAGACAGTGGCACAATGACAATCTGGAAGTGGCAAAAACAGGAGTAGGCCACAGAGTGGCACAATGACAGAGAGTGGAGGTGACGGCGCAGGAGCAACAGCATGAGGTCAGAGAGTGGCACAATAACACAGTGTGGATGTCACAGCACCAGCTACAACAGCAGCATCAGCTTGACGTCATAGAGTGGCACAATGACAGAGTGCGGAGGTGGGTAGGCTGATGGAGAAACTGGCAGCAGATGTGTGGCATCAGGCAGGTGGCGGCAGCAGAATAGTGACTGAGGCAGGTAGTTTGAACCCACACTCATTTCTCACAGTGTGGGTAAGGCGTCATGGCTGATGTAGTCTGACGCCTAAGGCATTGGTGTGTGGAAATCCTGGCCGATCCACGCCTGATTCATCTTGACAAAGGTCAGTCGTTCCACATTTCCCGTGGACAAGCGGTTCTCCTTGGGGTAACGATGGCCCCCGCCGCACTGAACACCCGCTCTGATGCCACACTACTGGCCGGGCAGGACAGCTTCTCCACTGCAAACTCGGCAAGTTGTGGCCACACATCCAGTTTGGCTGCCCAGTAGTCCAGCGGATCTTCTAACTGAGGTGGCAGAGTGCTGTCCAAGTACGCCACCACCTGTTGGTTCAGGGTCTGCTCCAGGTCCTGCTGCTGCTGCTGCTGGCGACTGCCCTCCTCACTAGACGGGTGAAGGAAGCTGCTCATCAGTGACTCCAGACTTAGGTTGCTGCTGATGGAGCTGGTACTGCTCCTACCCCCCCACCTTCCCCCAGCAGCCGCGGCAGTAGTACGAGAGCGCTGAAGAACCCCCCGGTCAGACCTGTCAGAGTAGGGACGATGCCGCCTATAGGCAGCGGCCAACTGACTACGAGGGATTTCCCTATAGTATTTGAGTTTGTCCTCCCTCTCAATAGCTGGGAAAAAGGCTCCCATTTTGGACCGGTAGCGAGGGTCCAATAGGGTGGAGAGCCAGAAGTCATCCCTCTTCCGGATGCTGACTATTCGGCTGTCACTAGCCAGGCTAATCAGCATGCTGGGGGCCATCTGCACAAGTGACTCCGAGGGGCTCCCTGCCTCCATCTCCACTGTATACTGCCACGGCGCTTGCGGGTCATCTGCCTCGTCTTCCTCATCTCCATCTACCTCCTCCAGCTGCTCCTGCTCCTCTTACTCCACCATTTTAGTCACCACTGGACTCATGTGGCCGCGAGATGTAGTCGCCACGTCTCCAGTCCCCTGCCCAGACAGATTTTTCAGCATCTGTTCCAGGACATGAAACAGTGGAATGACGTTATTCATCCTGTTGTCCTAGTGACTGACATATAAAGTCGCCTCCTCGAATGGCCTCAACAAACGGCAGGTGTCACGCATGAGCTGCCACTGGCTGACATCAAAGATACACAGGGGAGTACTCCTGTCCGCCTGGATCATCAAAAAATCGTTAATGGCTGTTACGGCAGACTGAGACAGGTGGTCCGCCAGACAGGGGATCAGGCCACGTGTTGTAGGTGAATGGCGTCGCGACGGGGGCAAGACAGAGCCCACACAGGTGTTGAACTCAGCAGAAACTCCCAAAGAATGGAGGGGCTGAACCTCCTTTATTTAAACCCTTTGCAACAGGGTGTAACCACCAAGGAATTTGATTGGTTAACATTCATTTTCAAGTGGTTTTGATGAGTTCATAGGAATCAACGAAGCAAGTGTTACACGCGGAGTATTTATCTTATCTAAACATAAGCCTACTAGCTAGCGTAGTTTCACAGAGTCAGCTAGATTGACAAGCAGCCAAGACGCCATCTTCTTGTTTGTGCATCCAGAAATTATAACCAATATAAAATATGAAACTTCTCATTTCCCGGGGGGCTTGCAATGGCATCCTGGGGAGACCGGCGATTCCCTTATCAATGGCCTTTTTTCGTTCATACACTCGTTTCCCAAATGTGCAGGCTGGGAATTCCAACGGGTGGAAACAAATTTCATATCAGAGTGTGTTGGGGGAGCCGTTCTGCCACTGCAACTCGAGGAGGGTGTTTCCCGGCTTTGTAGAATGGATGAAGTGCATGCACAGTTTCCCCGGCCATTTTTCAGAATCTTCTGAAGATCGGTGGAAGACTTCAGGAACCTTTTCACCCCAGATTGAACACGTGCACCATGCAGGGCGCTTTGGGCCATCCCCCCTACGGTGCAGCGGACACCATGTTCCTCCCATTGTTTCCCTCACCATGGTTTCCGATTTGCAGTGGTGCGGGGAAAGCCACACATCGATTCTTTTCTGCATGACGCGGAGCAGTTCCTCCCCTGTGTGACTTCGTTCGCCAAGGCAAAGCCGGTTGTTAAACTGCTGACACCAAATGTGGCCCTACACATGTGGTATGATGGAGCAAATACTTGTGGAGGCTGAGAAAGATGGTGGTGGTGGAGGAGTGGAATGTTGGACATTGCGCAGATCACCGCAGTTTTGAACAATGTTGGAGGGAAAAGCGGCGGTCTCCCTGTCCAAGTTTGTTTTTTTGGTGTGTCTTGGGCAGGAAGCTTTATTGGAAAAAAATTACGTGTGCTTTGTAACTCCTCCATCCTCGCTCGGCGACAAACCATAAGTTAATCTTTTCCTCTGAACGTTTGCAGAAGTCCACCATTTTTTGGAAAATGGGAGGGACCTTGAACCCACCAACAACCTTGGACATGAAGCACTATTCAGCTTCCTGCACCTTTATTTATGGTTTTTGCGACGCATACTGTTGTTTCCCCCCTATTTTGCAATCCGCCTCGCTGAACTACTGCTGCGCCATGAGTAGCGGGAGCGCAGGAGCATCTGGACCAGGAGATGAATGTCCCCCACAAGAGAAACAGCTCCCCCCTTTCTCATCTGCATAGTGATGTTGACCGTGAACTGGCTGCCAATGGCCTAAATGTCGGTGCCACTTGGGGCGCCTGCGCCTGCTGCTGTTCGTTTGCTGCTGCGGTAGGAATGGATAACCACCACATCTGAGCCAAATTTTTCATCCCCCAGGCCAAGACCGATGGAGTGACACTGCATGTGTTGACGCAGGCCGAGGTTCCAAACGTTTAAGCTCCCTGGCCGACTCTTTTTTCTCTTTCTGCGTACAATTCTACATATACCCCATATATCGGCTCCCTCCGGCTGTTCCTTAGCAAGGAACTGCCCTCACCGCCGAGTAGCTGATTATTTACCCGCCAACGCTCCGCACTAATGAATCTATACTGCCTTGGCCGCTGCTCCGCTGAGTCCCCTGAAGCCGCTTCTTTCCTGGACCTGCGAAGCTGGTTTTTTGTTTACCCCGTGGCACCGCTTGGCTTTCCCGACCTTCACACTGCACTATCCTGGCTGACCTCCCTACACTCCACCAACAACCCACTTGCTGGCTGCGCCGCTGTCCCTGAAAAACCGCGCAAGCGACGCCCCTCTTCCCTCCTGACGAATGATGGAAGCCCTTGCTTTTTCACCCGCTATCCCAAGTGCGGTACAGCTTTTACATCATCCATCTATTTGTGTTTCCATCCCGTCCACTGCTGTCCCTCCATCACCGATAAATACACACCCTGTAATTTGACCTCCCAAGTAGAAACCCAACTAAGAAGCCCTTTGGTTAAACCCTTGGTATATTAAATTTTGTGCCGCTTCCAGAAATGACCAGGAAAAATTTTACTTGTATGTGTCCGTTTTTTAAAAAACTCCTGGGTAATTTTACTGAATATAAAAGCCCACAAACAGGCTTAATTAATCCATCGATATGAAATTTTATGCCCTACAGCAAAATTGCTATTCTTGTGGCGGTGAAAAAGAACGTTTTCATTTTACTAGAGGTACAACACAGAACAACGCTTTATATTAACACCTGGATGAAAATTGCGTAAAGATTGGAGTCAAGACCCAAAAACTAACCAGCTTTTGTAGCTAGCGTTACAAATGCGCGCCCGTTTTTTACGCTACCAAACAACAGCAGAGAAAAAACCTTTGTTATAATTAACCTTGGTTTTATGGAATTTATGCTACAGGAAATACATGGTCCTTTTTTTTTTGGCGGTGGAAAAAAGAGGTTTCTTTTAGTCACCACAGCCACAGAACAATCGCTCAAACTTCACCCCTGGATGTAAATTGCGCAAACGATTGAGTGCAGTCCAAAAAAAATGAATGTGTTAGTTGTTTTAAATTGGTTAAAAAAACGCTGTTTTTTTCTTTAAATGAATACAGACAAGAACTAGCTTAGATCCACTTGCGATATTCAATGTGCTGTTGAGCAGATAGCATTTAAAATGATAAATAACCAGCGCAGCAGTGTGGACGCAACACTTTGGACTTCAGATCCCAATACCCAATAAAAATCAAAAAATAGAACAATGAAGAACAGGTCTCTAGACAAGCCTGAGACACCCCACAAGAAATTCCGCTGAATAAAAAAATCATTTCCTTTTAGTATAGTTTGAACACAAGCAGCAGCTGGCAGCACCTTCCCCTGATCAGTAAACAAGTGAGAGTGAAATTTGGGAGCTCCCGGCGTCGCCTCCCTCGGTACCTTATATAGATTGCGGTGACGTCCCAACAGAATCCCGCCGGTCCTCCTGATTGGCTTTCATCTCTGCAACAATTTCATGCAGAGCTATGCCCCTTCTTCCCACTCCCCCAGAGTGCTTTTTTGCCGCCCATGAAACCTCCCAAAGTGCTCGCATCCATTTTTTAAATCAATCAAAAGCACACTTTTTTATGCACCTCGAAAGTAACCCCAAACCTGTATCCGACGTTCCGTATAAATCAATTCCGCCCCATTCTCCCTAATACAACTTTTTGCATGAGAAAGCGCCTCTTGTTCTCTTTTTGTCTCCTAAGTAGCTCCTCCCAACTTTTGGAATAAGTTCGTGGCAATAATAATTAAACATTTTCAAAATTACTGTAAACAATGATTGCGCCCCCTCAGGGGGTTCATGAGAATTAAACAGTGCCGCCCACCGAGCCCTGCAAGTCTGAGGGTGCCCCAAAAGCCCCATACGCCAACAGCATTTTTCCCCTATGGCACATGGATAACAGAGGCTCCCCCATTTCTCACTATTGCAACTAGGTGCCCCAGAAGCTTCAAATTACGCCTCTGTTGCCCCCTAATGATCCAGCACCCGGTGGGGACTACACATAAAAAAAAATAATAAAAAAAGAAACATCTATAAATATATAAAAAGTAGGTAAAAGTTCCAATCACCAGTCTTTTCCTATTTTACAATACAAAACCAATAAAAAACAGGTTAAAACAATACATTGATTCCGCAGCTTCCTGTTCACGATCTATTAATAATTGTAACATAATATATCCTCTCGTTCAACATCATAACCGTCTTTCCTGCACAGTAAAAAAGCCGGTCCATAACTTTTGTGGTGTGGTATATTTTTTTTCCTCCCCGCCTTTTCAAGGGTATTCAAGGGCCTATCACTTTTTTTTATTTTACCTCAACATAAACTGGTCAGAGCTGTGATTTTGCGGACAAGATGTACTTTTTTTTCACCAACCAGAAGCGATTAATAGAATGTACTGGCTAAAACCTCCCCAAGGATTTATTATAACCGAGTCCCAGTTGCGTTTTGCTAGGGTCCCAAAGACATCCATTGCCCGGGCCCTCTGAGTTCATTTTATGCTCAGACTCCAGGGCTGGTTTCACACAGAAATTTTTTCACACCACAATTGTGACTTGCGGAGTGTGTTTATTTACAAAGAAAAAAACTATCTGTTCCTGTACACAAATTTTTTCTGGGCATATCACATTTGATTCCCATCCATCACCTCAGCAGTTCCACTGCACAATGAAAATCAGTAGCTTGACAAATTTTGCTTTTTTTTTTAAAATCGCTACCCTCTCAGTAAGACATTGCAATACCATTATAGATAACATCACCAAATATCCACCCCGATACCTTGGAGCAAATTCTACCAGACAAAATGATTCTTTACTAAAAAAACCTTCCTACAGAAACCCCAAGACCCAAAACAAATTATTACTCCCAGACCCTGACCAAAACGTGGACCACCAAAATGTTACTATCCTGTACTCAGCTCTGATAACATATACCGACCGGCTATACAGAGTGACAGATATAGTATATACTATGTTTTATGTAGAACGGCTCAGCCAGAAATTTATAAGTGAATACAACCTGCAGTATACATTTAAGTGACTTACAAGAATGCCGTCTGAGTAGTTGTTCTCTTTCTCTTCTTCTCCATCTGTCCCAAGACGCCATGATGACTTCTACCCTGTCCACTAACCTTCACTGTAAAATTTACAAATCAAACATCTTAACTCCTCAATTTTTCAGCAATATCACTAACTAATTCCTTATGTCCTGTAACAAACTCCCCATCTACCAAACCGCCCCAATGGTAAAATGACCCCTTTTGTGGCCCAAACACCAGTTTTTTACTTCCCTCTAGTACCCAGTTATTTACCCCCTGTTATCCAGGTTATTAGCCCCCTGTTAGTTCCCCCAGGTTTTTAGCCTTCCCTTATCCAGTAATTCTGCCCCCCGAATTGTTAGCAGTAATAAGTCCCCCTTAGGCCAGTTGTATGCCCAATTCTAGCAGTTACGTTGCCCCTCTTAACCAGTAATATATCCCCTTCTGGTTCTTGTCCAGGTTTACTGCCACGCTATAGCCAGTAATGAGACCACTATTTAGGAGCCAGGTTACCTTCCGTGTCCCCCTCTTAGTCATAATATGCCCCCATATCCAGTAATCTGCTCCTTTTAGCCAGTGTATCCCCTTACAGCCCCCTTAGCCCATAATGATGCCCCCCTTTATACAGGTTTTTACTGCCCTCTTAACGCCAGTAATAATCCCCCCCTTTAGGCCATGTTACAAACCCCTTAAGGCCAGGTTAAACTCGCCCCCTTAACCTAATGAAAAATAAAATAAAAAAGCTACTCACCCTCAACCACGATCCGCGCGCGATTCCCAGCACCTGCAAGGAATTCCCTGTGTGCCCACTCCAGATCCTGCCCAGCTTATGGAGATCCCATCGTTGCAAGCGGTGGCTGAAGAAAACCGTGATCTGTTCACGGCCCCGGTGACACGTTTGCTCTTGCAATGTACAGTGCTCGGTAAGCGCTGTACATACAGGGAGAATGCAGATGGTAAAGATCTGACTCCTGCCTTATCTTCCATGTACTCTGACTCGTCGCGCCACAGCCTTTGTGAAACAGCTGGCTGCAGTTAAGAGAATCGGGAGCGTGCCGATTGCCCCCTCACCTAGGAGCTGCCAATGTAGCCGATAGTTTGGTGCACAGGCAGTGTTTTTATTTTGGCTTTGTGCCCCGGAATAATACTTGCCTAGCGATGGCCCCTAACCACCCCTCCCATTGACTCCCCCAGGGTCTGCAATCTACCATTGCGTTACCCACAAGAGCTATACCAGCCCCTCCATTGACTCCTGCAGAGGCCTGTTGAAACTCTAACAGCGTTTAGTAGCCAGGCCCTGTTCCATTGACTCCTGGTCAAAAAAGGCCTGGCGGTGTCCACAGAAGTTAACAGAATCCCCTACTAATTGACTCCTCCAGTGATAGGCATTTCCCACAAGGAGATTATATACCATCCCCTCCATGGTACTAATGCGAGGTCATGCTAAGTTCCCCACAGTGTTTAAACCTAAAAGCTCCCACCTTCACCCCTGCAGGGTCCCTCCATTGCCCACATGAAGTTATATACCAAGCCCCTCCATTGACTCCTGCAGGGCTGCATTGTCCCACAGGAGTATTTATACCAGCGCCTCCATTGACCTCCTGCATGGGCTGCATTGGCCAACAGAGTTTTATACCAGCCCTTCCATTGAAACTAACCTGCAGGGGCTAACGGTGCCTACAGGAGTATATACCAGCCCCTCCCATTAGCTACTCCCTGCATGGGCCCCTGAGATGGGCCCCCACATGATTATAAACCAGCCCCTACCATTGAGCACCTGCAGGGGCTGCAATTGCCCCCCACCATGAGTTATACCAAGCCCTCCATTGACTCCCTCCATGGAGGCCTGCCATGCCACAGGAAGTTATTCCAGTCCCTCCATTTGACCTCCTGCAGTGGGTCTTCATTAACCCACAGTGAGTTATACCATCCCCACTGTTTGACTTACCTTAACTGCTGTGACCCACAGAAGTTATACCAAAAGCCCCCTCCTTACCTCCTTAAGGTGGCTCGGTTCCCACAGAGTTAACCAGCCTCCTCACATTGAAGACTCCAGCAAGAGGCCCTGTTGTAACAACAAGAGCTATACCAGCCCCTCCATTGACTCCTGCAGAGGCTGTGATACCTACAGGAGTTATACCAGCCCCTCCATTGACTCCTGCAGGGGCTGTAGTACCCCGACCCGAGGATTTAAACCAAAAGCCCCTTCTCATTCCATTGACTCACGCAGGGCCTGCAATTCAGCTCACAAGGAAGTTTATACCACCCCTCCATTACTCCTTGCAGGGGCTCTTTGCCCCCACATTGAGTTTTTATACCACCCCTCCATTGACTCCTGGCAAGGGGGTTTTTGTTTGCCCCCACAGGAGTTATATCACCGTTCCCCTTCCATTGACTCCTGCAGAGGCTGCATTGCCCACAGGAGTTATCCCAGCCCCTCCATTGACTAATGCAGGGGCTGCTATGTCCACAGGTGTTATACCAGCCCCTCCATAGACTCCTGCAGGGGCTCCATTGCCCACAGGAGTTATACCAGCCCCTCCATTGACTCCTGCAAAGGGGATCCATTGCGCCACAGACCTATAAAACCGGCCCCTCAATGACTCCTGCAGGGGCTCCAGTGCCCACAGGAGTTATACCAGCCCCTCCATTGACTCCAGCAAGGGCTGACTGTTGGGGATGACAAAGTGGGTCAAAATGACTCCCCAGGGGCCAGGGCTGATAATCAATCGAGTAATGATCTTCTTTGGGCTAAGTCATCCACCATTTGTATCCCATACACAGTCATAATACTAGCCATGTTGGCAGGTCCATGGAATTCACCTGGCCCCCACTACAGAAGCGTAAGTGCTTTTTCTTCACATCACACGACTCAACAGACACGGAGCCAGGCTGCAGCTTGGAGCACACAAATACAATGTGCTCCCTGCTTTGCATCCAAACAGATAAGCACTTGTAAATTTTTTACCTACTCAACAAAAAATGAGAGCCCTCTGAAAATGTCACTAATCATTCTTCTGATATTGCTTTGCATTCCAAGACTCAATGCTCCAGCGTGCTATTCATGTTTACTTGCGTGGTCATGTCAAGGCAGCTCACAATCAGAGTAACCCAGTGGGAATCTGCCTGGTAGGACAGATTGCCAGTCCGGGCCTGCCTATCCCCAATTTGCAGTTAGAGTAACAGAATAAAGGTGAAGTTAAGGAAGAAGGATAGAAGAAATAAATGTTTAGTTATAGAGGAATGTCCCCAAACCCACATTTTATTTAACACAATTTAAGTTGTGGGGAAATCCAGTGGAGGGAATCGAACAAGGACCTATTAGAGCAAAATTACTGACAACTAAATGTGCGCCATTCCATAGTAGGAGTCACCCTACTTTGTCAAAGTCTTAAACCCAGTAGCTTCTGCCTGTGAGTACCTCATCCCTGGTTCCATTTATTGTATAGTGCCTACAAACTACCCTGAGATTGTATAGGACCTAATGTAATTAAAAAAGTGAGATTTACTGAATTTGTGAATTCAGTTCTATTCCAAAAGTGGTTTAAGAAAAGCAACAAAGCAATAACAAAAGCTGAAAATGTAAAAAAAAAAATTAATAAAAATCACACATAAAGCGCATATGTCTCCAATAACAGCACTATTTTATTAAAAAAAAGGTAAAAATTTGAAAATGTAAAAAAAAGAAAATAAACAAATCCCATGCACTCAAATGGGGACATGAAAGAAAAGTGGCGGCGCCTGGACTCTCATACTTCTCACTCGGTTAGTGCAGCGTTCGTCAGTAGGTATGAAGGATCTCACAACGCTTTATAAACATCAGCCGTTGTGAGATGGAAACATGCACCAAAAAGTGACGCATAGAGGGCAATCAGCCTAGCTGCTATGGAATCCATATGGATTGTATAAGAGTTTTGCACCACATTTTGTCATGATACATTCACAGTGTGGCGCGTCGTACGAAACTGGCACGACACCCCCCTGTAGAATTGGCGCATACAAAAGTGTCAAGTCTGTCGCATTGGGCACCTGATTTTGACGTACGACAGTTCGTATGTCTATAGAACTGGGCTGCGACAGGTTTCTTGGCTTAACCCCTTACCAACATTGGATGTTTGAGTATGTCCTGATGCCGGTAAGGGGCTTTGATCGCAGCGCGATCCCGCTAAATAATTGCCGGCTGTTAGCGGCTAATTGCAGCTAACACCCAGCGGTTACAGCGCAGGAGTGCACCGGCGCCATCCCGCACTGTTTAACCCTTTAGACGCTGCAGCAAAGATGACCAAGGCGTCTAAGTGAATGAGAAACGGCGCTGCGCATCATTCCTCACTGCGATCGGGAAACCTGCGGCGTGATCACTGTGTCCCAATCGCTGGACATGACAGCAGTAAGTCTTGTGAAGGCTTCCATCGCCGCCATGTTTTCAATTTCTCCACATCTGGCCCCAGGCAGGAAGTGGGGAAACCGCCATCTTGGTATACCCTAATGCATTGTATATACAATGCATTAAGCTGTATTAACGATCGCGCCCCCTAGTGGTGAAGCGCCCTAGGGGGACTCATAGTTGAAATAAAAAAAATAAAAAAAAGTTTTAAAGTGTAAAAAAAATTTTAAAAATTAAAAGTTCAAATCACCCCCCTTTCACCATTTTACAAATAAAAAAATAAAATAATAAAAAGTTCCCCATATTTGGTGTTGCCGTGTCCGAAAAAGTCCGATCTATTAAAACATAACATCATTTATCCCGTACGCTGAACACCGGAGAAGAAAAAAATTTTTTGCATTTTTTTGGGGTCATTTCACGTCCCCTAAAAATTAGAATAAATTTAATCAAAAAAGTCGTCTGCATTCCAAACTGCTAGCAACAAAAATGGCGCTTCAACCTTCAAAAAATGCCGCCTCACTCCGGTCCATAGGTGTTAGTACAAAAAAGTTATTGGTCGCAGAAAATGGCACCGAGGCGTAAATTTCAACAATAGGAAATGTTTGGAATTTTTTTTACGGTACCAAAACAAAACAGAACCCTACATGTTTGGTATTGGCGGATTCATATCAACCTGTAGAATACAGATAACACATCACTTTTACACAAGATTGATCGCCGTAAAAGCAAAACTCCCGCAAACAAGGCGCAAGTACGTTTTTTCACATTTTGCCCCACTTAGAATTTTTTTGCAGTTCCCCAGTATATTATATGGTAATATGAATAATACAATTAGGCATGACTTTTTTGAATGCGCTAATGATATGCTCCATTATACAAGGCACAGCACTTGCCAGATTCATGGACCCACATACGGCAGGTTCATACACACTGTCACACTCTACACTCCTCTATATGGATTTAGAACTGGCGTGTCAGCCATGTTTCACACATGTTGCCTATAGAGCCCATATATCCCCAATAAAAACACTATTTTTTTTTAGAAAAAAGGCAAATAAACAGTAAAAAAAAGTGAAAATGTAAAAAAAAAAAAAATCACCCACTTTCGGCCATATTTCCCAAATAAAGACACTATTATGTTAAAGAGGTTTTGCCACGAAATAAAATTGAGGTGGGAGTTTTGCAAATTAAATAATAAACATTTTCACCATTCATTATTATTAAAAATTCTGCATCGTTTTTGTCTTAGCTGCTCCTTAGTGATCCATTTTTACAGCTCTCTCCAGGGATACGACCAGGGTGAGGCTCCTCAGTCCTGGCCGCACATGCTCAGGGCATCACCTCTCCTCTCAGGTAGCTACTGAGTTTTTTCAAACCCCAGGTGCTGTCATTCTACTCCCGTCCTCTGTTCCCCTTGGTAATTAGTCAAACCGTGCAAATAAATAAAAAAAGAAACCTCAATGAGGTCTGTGCATTGATAAAGAGAAAAAAGGGATTTGAACCGAGGACCCTTGTGCTGTGATGTAAAAGCTGTGATGTAAAAGCTTTACCTCTGAGCTACATTTTAGCTACTCACAGCTCTATACATAAACAGACCTTTCTTTGACTACAGAGAGGAAAAGGGCCCTGGTGATTTTCTTTCCTTTGCTGGGTCCATGATTGAAATTCAAACAATCACCAGGGCCCCCTTCTGAGCCCCAACCCAACCTGAAGATTGGGAGGCAGGGGGAATGGTTGGGTTGGGGAAAAACCCCTTTAAAATAAAAATTTTTGGGTTTTTTGGCGCCCCCCTTTTTTATTTATTTATCAATGTTTGTTTTTAAGGACATCCAGAAAAGTAAAATGCCTGACCCCCCCCCCCCCCAACCACCACCCCCAAAAAAAAAAAGTTTAGCTGGGATTGTGAGTTTTTTTTCTCTTTCTTTCTTTGTTCATTCTGCCATCCCAAAAAATTTCCGGGCAAAAAAAAAAAAAAAAAAAATACTTTTGTTTCTGATTTTATTACAAATGTATAATTTTTTTTCAAATGTCTGAAATTTTCTGCGCATCCATAGAAAAATTAACAGATGTAGAAACAAATCCGTTTGTTTTTTTTCTTTTGGGACCTTAATGAAAAGGGGGGAAAAGGGAAAAGGCCCCGCCCAAATCAGATTTTGTTTTTCTTTCCCCTGTTTACTTTTTTTTTAAACCAACAATTAGTTTGGTTTAAGACCCAAAAACTAAAAGCTTTCAAAGGGCCCCATTGATGTCAGTGACCGTTCTTTTCCAGTTTTCTAATTCCACAGAAGAATAGAACAATTGAAAGTTAAACGCAGATGTGAACCGGGCCTTAGAAACATTCACAGCAGATGTCAGATGAGGACAATCTAATTCTTCTTATAAAGGAACCTAAAAAAGGACTAATCACAGGAGGAGACCAGTTAGCAGTCAAGTGAAATTTTCCCCTTACGGGCACCCCCATCGGCTGGAGGAAGTATTACATGTTTACCCCAATATACTAAAAAATTAGCTCAGGGAAATTTGAGTAGGCTTTGCGCTATTTTCGGGATGCAGGTTTCCTCAGGCCCAAAACCCAAAACCCCTCAGCCTTGAAAATATGAGGGGAGTAAAAAAAAACCCAGATAATATCGGCAGATAGCTTTTCGGGGTTTTGGGTTTTCCCCTTAATCGGGTTTGGCAGAGGGTAGAGTTAACTGGGTTTTTTGGGAACCTTGGGGGGGGAGAAGCCCCCTTTTGGGGGAAAAAAAATATCTCAAAAAAAGGTTTTTAAACGGGGGGTTTTTTTTTTCCTAAATGGGGGGAAAGAGGGGGCACCTTTTTGGGGTTGTGGAGATTTAGGTGCCTGAAAAAAAATTAAATTTTAAGGGCTAAAGGGGAAAAGAGCAAAGACTCTGCGGTGCTACCTATTGGATGTACTGTCAAGTAATATCCGACTCACTGAGCCTTGAAATATGGCTGGGAATAAAGCAAAAAACAGATACTCATCTGCAGTCAGCTATTAAGGGGTGTTAACCCAAATATCAGTGCAAATGGGGAACTGGTTGACGGGAGTGAGAGGCTTTTGGGTTTGTAGTTCAAAAAAGGCAAACTTTCCCTCTTTTGGGGAAAAGAGGTGTCTTGTAGGTTTGTGAAGACTTATGGAAAAGAGCTAAGACTCTGCAGTTCTACCTTTTGGGATTTTAACTTTTTGTAAAAAATCGGCTCACTGAGCCTTGCAATATGACTGAAAATAAAGCAAAAACAGACACTCATCTGCAGTCAGCTGTTTTGGGGTGTTAGTCCTCCATCAGTGTAGAATTGAGTACTGGTTGACTGGGTGAGAGGCTTTAGACATAGCTCAGTAGAGGTAACGTTCCTTTTTAAAGGGGAGAGGGCACCATGAAAGGTGTGGGGAGATTTTAAAACCCCATGGTCTTTTCACTGAAATTTTAAGTAATTCAAAAAAGTAAAGGGAAAAAAAAGAGGGGGGAAACTCCTGCCGGGGCTACCTTCTGGATTTTAACTGCCCCCTCGGTCACATCTGATTCACTGAACCTTGCAATGTGACTGGGAAAAAAAAGAAATAGCAAAAATCTTCTGCAATTTTTCTTTTTTGGGTAGTGTTTGCCCCTCATCAGTGCAGAATAGAATACTAGGACCAGGCGAGCAGCACAAATTCACTTAAAAAAAATAGCTTTTTATTGCATCTTTTTAAAAAGTGTACATAGACACGTGAACAATGAGGGGAAAAAAGCGAGAGAAAACCGTTTGGGCTATGAAGCCATTTTCCCAAGGGTCAACCACTAACTCACCCCCTAGTTTAAATACGTTTGAAGGGGAAAGGGGGTTTGGTGAACAAGGGCCTTTTTTCCATATCTAACCCCTTCAACTATATTCTTAACCACTCAAAGGAATAAACCCCATAAAAACATACAAAATCATCAATTCACAAAACTAAATCCAATATTTGAATACACATTTTACTTTCCCTCTTTCGGGAGAGGCTCGTTTGGTGTGTGAGAGACTTTATACACCATTAGGCCCCTGCACTAAAAATTTTAGCGATTCAAAAGAGCTCAAGAAAAAAAGTTGGGACCTATATCTTCCCCCCTTTTTAATGTAGCCTTCCCCAAAGGGCCTGGGTTTACTTTACTGAGCCTTGCAATATGACGGGGAATAAAGCAAAGGCTTATACTCATCTACAGACAGCTGTTTTTAGGATGTTTAACCCTTATGAGTGCAGCATAGAGTATTAATTGGCTGCCTAAAAATTGAAAAGGGGTAATGTTCCTCAATAAGGAGAGGCGCCATGTCAGTGTGTGCTGGCTCTGCCTAGTAGATAGATGTCCCCTTTGGGATGGAGCAAAGGGGAAAAGGACAGGGGCCCCAGTTGGATGAGGGGGGGAAGGGTGGAGTCAGGAAGGGGACCTAGTCTGGCTGAGAGGGGGGGTAAAGGGGAATTGGGACTGGGGGAAGGGTCTGGATGGGGCGGTGGTGTAGGGCGGGACTCTAGTCTGGAATTTGGAAAAAGGCCCGGGTAAGGGGGGGGTAGGGCCAGGGAAAGTTTAGTAAAAAAGTTGGGTGAGAGCGGGGGGAGAAGGGTTTGCAGAGACTTAAACCCAGTCTGGATTAGAGCCGGGTTTGGGTTAGACAGTGACCAATTCTTGGGGTGAGAGCGGTGGAGTAAAACAGGGGGCCTAGTCTGGATGAGAGTGGTTTGGGGTAACGGGATTTTAAATCTGGAAAAAGAGGGGGTGGAGGGAGACAGGGACTGTTTGTCTGGGGGTGAAGCGGTGGAGTAGCGGGGGCTCTAGTCTGGGAATGGAAAAGCCGGGTTTGGAGGGGGAATGCCCGGGGCTCTAGTCTGGATGAGAGCGGGGGGAAAAAGGTTGGTAGCCAGGGAATTCCCCTTAAAGGGTTTTGTTGGGTTTGAGCGGGTGGGGAAGGGTAAAGGGAGACCGGGACTCTAGGGCTGGATGGGGGGGGGGGGGGGGGGGGGAGGGGGGGGGGGGGGTTGGGTAGGGGGGGGGGAAGGGGGGGGTCTGGGGGGGGGGGGGGGGGTTTCTGGGGGGAGGGGGAAGGGGGGGGGGGGGGGAGGGGGGGGGGAAAACAGGGACTTAGTCTGGAGGAAGAGCAGGCTTTTGGGGGGGGGGGGGGGAAAAACAGGGACTTAGTCTGGAGGGGAGGGGGGGAAAAAGAGGGGTGAAAGGGGTGTTCCCCATTAGGGAGAGGCTCCCCTGTAGGGTGTTTGGGGACTTATACACTATTAGTCACCACTAAAATTTGAGCAGATTCAAATAAGCTCAAGAGAAAAAAGTTGGGACCCTATATCTCCACCTTTTGAATGTAGCCTTCCTCACGCCATGTCTAACTCACTGAGCCTTGCAATATGACGGGGAATAAAGCAAAGGCTTATACTCATCTACAGACAGCTGTTTTTAGGATGTTTAACCCTTATGAGTGCAGCATAGAGTATTAATTGGCTGCCTAAAAATTGAAAAGGGGTAATGTTCCTCAATAGGGAGAGGCGCCATGTCAGTGTGTGCAGGCTCTGCCTAGTAGATAGATGTCCCCTTGGATGAGAGCAGGGGACTGGACAGGGGGCCCCCGTCTGGATGAAAAAGCGGGGGGTAGAAAGGGCCAAATAGTTGGATTTAGAGTGGGGGCGTAGCCGGGGCCGGGTTTTCTGGATGAGGGGTGGGGTAGAAAGGGACTTTTGTTGGATGAGAGGGTGGGGTTTGACAGGGGGCTTAGTTTTTGGAGAAGCGGTGGATTAGGGCAGGGGGCTTTTTAGTCTGGATGGGGCGGGGGGGTAACAGGGGGCTGTAGTTGGAAAGAGAGGGTGGGGTTAAAAAAAGGGGCTTAGTCTGGATGAGAGGGTGGAGTTGACAGGGGACTCTTTAGTCTGGATTAGAGCGGTGGTAGCAGGGGGCTTGTCCCCCCCCCCCCGGATGGGGGCGGGGGAAATGTTTAGGGACTCTTTGTCTGGATTTGAGTTTTTTGGAGTAGACAGGGGGCTCTAGTCTGGGGAAAAGTTTGTGGGTGGGACGGGGGGCTCTAGTCGGATTAGAGTTTGTGGAGTAGACAGGGACTCTAGTTGGATGAGGCGGGGGAAATTTGCAGGGACCCGTGTCCATTTAGAGCGGGGGGGGGTTTAGAGGGGGGTTTAGACAGGGCCCCTTTGTTCTGGATGGAGCGGTGGGGTTTGCCCGGGGCTCTAGTTTGGGTGGGGAGGGTGGAGCAGGGCAGGGGGCTCTAGTCTGGATGAGAGCGGTGGAGTAGGGCCCGGGGGCTCTAGTCTGGATGAGGTGGTGGGCTAAAACAGGGAACTTGGGGGGGAGTCTGAGTTGGGGGAGGGGGGTGGGAAATTTAAGGGGGCAGGGACTGTATTGGGAGGGGGGAGAGGGGCCAGTTGGGGGGGGAGGACGGGATTTAGTTGGATGAGAGTGGGGGGAAAAAAAGGGGTAGTGTTATTCATTAGGGAGAGGCTCCATGTAGGTGTGTGGAGACTTATACACTATTAGTCACCACTAAAATTTTAGCAGATTCAAATAAGCTCAAGAGAAAAAAGTTGGGACCCTATATCTCCACCTTTTGAATGTAGCCTTTCTCAAGCCATTTTCTTAAAATCACTGGCCCGCAATATGACGGGGAATAAAGCAAAGGCTTATACTACTCATCTACAGACAGCTGTTTTTAGGATGTTTAACCCTTATGAGTGCAGCATAGAGTATTAATTGGCTGCCTAAAAATTGAAAAGGGGTAATGTTCCTCAATAGGGAGAGGCGCCCTGCAGTGTGTGCAGGCTCTGCCTAGTAGATAGATGTCCCCTTGGATGAGAGCAGGGGACTGGACAGGGGCCCTAGTCTGGATGGGAGCGGCAGGGTAGAAAGGGACACTAGTCTTTGGGGGGGTTTGGGGGAGCGGTGGGAGGGGTAGACAGGGGCTTGTCTAGAATGGGGGAAGGGTTTGGTGGGGCGGGGGGACGGGACTTGTCGGATGAGGGCGGGGGGTAGACAGGGAACTTTGGGGGAGTCAGGGGGGAATTTAAAGCGGTGGAAATTGACAGGGGGCTTGTTGGGGTTGGGGGGTTTGGGGTAGACAGGGACTCTAGTCTTGGTATGAGGGAAACGGGGTGGGGTAGACAGGGACTTGTTGGATGAGAGGGGGAGAGCGGGACTTAGGGTTTGGGTGGGGGGAAAGCGGGGGGGAAGGGGGGAGTCAGGGGGCTCTAGTCTGGATTTTAAGAGTTTGTTTTGGAAAGGGGGGTTGACAGGGGCTCTAGTTCTGGAATAGAAGGGTTTTGGTGGGTGGGGGGACAGGGGCTTAAATTGATGGAGGGGGTGGGGTAGAAAAGGGACTTAGCTGCCTGAAAAGCCGGGGGGGAAAACAGGGGCTCTGTCTGGATGGGGAGCGGTGGAGTAGACAGGGACTCTGGGTCTGGATGAGAGTGGTGGAGTAGACAGGGACTTTTGTCGGGATGAGAGCGGTGGGGGTAGATGGGACTTAGTCGGGATGAGAGTGGTGGAGTAGACAGGGATTTTTTGGGATGAGAGCGGGGGTAGAAAAGGGAACCTAGTCTGGTTTGATTTTGGGGGGGAGTTAGAAGGGACTCTGGGTCTGGTTTAGATTTTGTGGATGGACAGGGACTCTATTTCCGGGGATGGAGCAGTGGGGGAGACGGGGATTTAGTCTGGATTTTAAAAGGGCCATTTGGAAAGGGGGTAGAAGGGATCTAGTTTTGAATGAAAAGGGTGGAGTAGACAGGGATTTTAGTCGGGATGGGGAGGGGTGGATTTGGCGGGACTCTGTCTGGATGAGAGGGGTGGAGTAGCAGGGACTTTATTTCTGGTTTAGAGTTTTGGGATTTTTGGTGGGGCAGGGAAACTCTGTTTGGATTGGGGGGGGTTTTGGATTTGGGACAGGGACTTTAGTCGGGAAAGAGACGGGGGAGTAGCGGGGACCCCTAGTTGGTGAAATGGTGGAGTAAACGGGACTCTAGTTGGATGAAAACGGGGGATTTAACAGGGACTTAGTTTGGAAGAGGGGGTGGAGTAGAAGGGGTTTTTGTCTGTATGAGGGGGGGGAGTGGGACAGGGACTTAGTCTGGATGGGGGAAGGGGTTTGGATTTTGAAAAGGGGATTTTTTCTGGATGAGGGGGTAAAAGGAAAGCCCAGGGACTCTTTTCTGGAATGATTTGGTGGAGTAGGACGGGGGATTTTAAATCGGGTTGATTTGGGGAGTAGGGGGCCCTCTATTTGGGGGAAAATAAATTAGCGGTTTATTTTTAACCTTTTAAAAACTTTTCTTTAACTATTTTCTTATTACATTTCCTTAAAAAATTCATCAGAGGCTTTATTAAAAACCTGTCTTTTAAATGTTTATACCTTTTTATTAATTTTAAAACATTCTACATTAACCAGAAAATAATTCCAATTTTTAACATATAAAACCTTATTATAAACATTTTCACCTCTTTAAAAAATTAAAAATTATCTTTTTAAACTTTTTAAACAAATTAATAAAAATCTATATTTTTCTATCCCTTTAAATTAAAACATATCTTTTAATTTAAAACCCTTTTAAATACAAATCTTCTTTAAAAAACCCCCCCCCCCCCCCCCCCCCAAAAACCCCCCCCCCCCCCCCCCCCCCCTTTTAAAGAGTAGACAGGGATGTAGTTGGATGAGGGTGGGGGGGTAGACAGGGACTTAGTCTGGTTGGGGACCCCCGGGGTGGAGGGGAAAGGGACTTATTCTGGATGAGAGCGGGGGGAAGAAAGACGGGGAATGTAGCGGGGATGAAAGTTGGTGGATTTGACAGGGACTCTGTTTTGGATGAGAGGGGGGGAGTGGGACGGGGGATTTCTAGTCGGGATGGGGGGTGGGGTAAAAAGGGGGGACTCTAGTTTTGGATGAGGCGGTGGAGAAAGAAGGGATTTCTAGCCCTTGGATGAGAGGGGGGGAGTAGACAGGGACTTTTATTTCCTTGGGTGAAAAGCAGTAGAGTAGACAGGGACTCTAGTCTGGATGAGAGCGGTGGAGTAGACAGGGACTCTAGTCTGGATGAGAGCGGTGGAGTAGACAGGGACTCTAGTCTGGATGAGAGCGGTGGAGTAGACAGGGACTCTAGTCTGGATAGTATGGTGAAAAAGAGGTAGTGTTCCTCATTAGGGAGAGGCTCCATTTAGGTGTGTGGGGACTATACACCAAGTTGCTCCACTAAATTTGTGTTCAAATAGCTCAAGTGAGAAGGCTGGGACCCTACATCTCCACCTTTTGGATGTAGCTTTCCTAACGCCATATTTAACTCACTGAGCCTTGCAATATAACAGGGAATAAAGCAAAAGCTGATACTCATCTACAGACATGTTTTGATAGGTGTGTTTAACCCTTAGTGTAGACAGCATTGAGTGGTTGTCATGCCCTAAAGTGTATCAAAGGGGTAACGTTCCTCATCAGGGAGAGGCGCCGTTGTCAGTGTGTGGAGGCTTTGCTTAGTGGATAGATGTCACCTAGGAAGGTTTCCACTTAGTGAACCTAAAATGCCATAATATGGTCAACTTGGAAACCGGTTTTCTAAACTCACCAACCTCCTGAAATAGAAAAATTTGAGGACATTAATCGGTTTCTTATTGTAGAAGGTGGAGAGACACTGAACAAGTGATTTTGGGAGCTTTGCTCCGTTGACCATACTTACAATATGTTTGGGGTCAACACGTCTCCGAAGAGTAGAAGAAAGCCTCTTGTATGTTTTCATAGTAGACATAACACCAGGATGAAAAGGAGAAGGAGCCGACCGTGTTGGAGGGCCCGGCCCGCGCACCGCACATTCCGAGACGTGGCGTGTGAGACCGGTGACAGCCCCGGCACTATTGCCCTTGTTTGAATTAATGCGTTGAGTGAAAATGTCAGATTTTCATTATAACGAATAACAGTGAGCGGCGGACGCGCGGCGGAACTCAAACAGGATTTATTCCTCCGGACTTCTTGGACAGAAAGTGTAATAAGACTGAGGCAGATTTCTGATGACATCACGGCCGGGATAATCCGCTGCAGGCTTTAGATTTCATAAATGTGCCAACGTCAGGCAGCCAACCGGATGGAGAACTCACCAAGAGCCCAAGAGCGGGGGACTGGACGGGGCCATGTGTGAGATGAGAGGGTGAGGAACTGGACAGGGGCCCTAGTGTAGATGAGAGTGAGGGACTGGACAGGGGCCCTAGTGTAGATGAGAGTGAGGGACTGGACAGGGGCCCTAGTGTAGATGAGAGTGAGGGACTGGACAGGGGCCCTAGTGTAGATGAGAGTGAGGGACTGGACAGGGGCCCTAGTGTAGATGAGAGTGAGGGACTGGACAGGGGCCCTAGTGTAGATGAGAGTGAGGGACTGGACAGGGGCCCTAGTGTAGATGAGAGTGAGGGGACTGGGACATGGGGGGCACCTAGTGTAGATGAGAGTGAGGGCCTGGACAGGGGCCCTAGTGTAGATGAGAGGGAGGGACTGGACAGGGGCCCTAGTGTAGATGAGAGTGAGGGACTGGACAGGGGCCATAGTGTAGATGAGAGTGAGGGACTGGACAGGGGCCCTAGTGAAGATGAGAATGGGGGGACGGGACAGGGGTCTTAGTGTAGATGAAATCGGTAACTGGACAGGGGCCTTAGTGTAGATGAAAGCGGGGGACTGGACAGGGGTCCTAGTGTAGATAGTTAAAGGGAAAAGGACGGGGCCCATTGGATGAGGGAGAGACTGGACGGGCCTAGTAGGTTTGGAAAGGACGGACTGGGTAGTTGATGGAGGGGATGGAAAGGGGCCTAGTTGGAAAAGGGGTGGGACTGGAAGGGGCCCCTAGAGATGGAGTTGAGAAAAGGGGCTGGCCAGGGGTCCTAGTTGGAGTGAAGAGGCTGAAGGGGCCCATAGTCTCAGGGATGAGAATGGGGGACAAGGCCCTATTGATAGATGTGGAGACGGGGCAGGGGCCTACTGGTATGAAGGGGGGAAAGAGACAGGAACTTGCCTGGTAGAGAGTGGGGGTGGACAGGGCTTGTCTGATGAGAGTGGTGGAGTAACGGGCCCTAGTGTTGGATGAGAGTGAGTGACGGCCCAGGGTCTGGAGTGAGGTAGTGGAGGAGTGGATGACAGGGCTTAGCTGGATGAGAGTGGGGAGTAAAGATTATTTGTGAGAGGAAGGCCGGTGAGATAGTGAGACAAAGGGGGCCCTAGTTATGGGTGAGAGTGGGGGGTAGTTTATGGGAATTAGGGCTGGAAGGGTTTGTTGGAGGGAGAAGGGACCTGGTCTGGATGGGGCGTAGTGAGAGAAGGGAATGTAAGTGTGGTAAGGAGAGGTAGGAGTAGGAAGGGCCTGTGTAGATTGTGAGGATGGGGTGACAGGGTTTAGTTGATGAGAGGGGATAGGACAGGCTTAGTGGATGACAGGGAGCTGTTGTAGGTAGACGGGAAAATTTAACAGGCTAGCTGTGGGGTGGAAAGGTGAGCCCCCGTATGAGATGGAGTAGACAGGACTGGGTTAAATTTGTAAGTAAAGGTATGGGAGGGGGGAGTAGAAGATGGAGGGAAGGGTTTTTGGGAAAATAGTCTGGGATGCTTAGGGGAGTAGAAAGGGAATTTACGGGGGCATTTAGAGAAAGGTGCTGGATAAAGACGGAACTGGAGGGCCCCGAGTCGGGAAGGAGCGGGGGGCCATTAAGGGAAATACCTGGAAGAAAGGAAACTGAAAGGGGCCCCTGCGGATTGAGCGGTAGTGACGGGGAAACTAACTGGAATGAAGGTGAGAGTAAAAGGGACAGTGGGAAGCGATGGGCGGGACAAAGGCATTTGGATAAAAACCCGGGGCTGGCCGGGGCCCTAGTTGTGAGAGTGAGGACTGGCAAAATTATGGTAGATGGGGAGGACGAAGGGGCCCATTGGAAGTAAGAGTGAGGAAACTGGGCGGGGCCCTTGAGATGGGTAGGATGGAAGGGGCCTGTGTAGAAGGGATACTGTGTGGCGAAAGGTATGAGATTTAGGACGGACCAGGACCTTAGTGTAGATGGGAGTGAGGACCTGGCTGGGGGCCAGTGAGTAGAGAGTGCAGGGTTTACGGCTGGAGAGAGGGGGATGACAGGGCCTAGTGGATGAGAGTGGGGACTGGACCAGGTCCTTAGTGTAGAGAGTGGAGGCTGACAGGGGCCTATGTAGATAGAAGGGAGGGACGGACAGGTCCTATTGTGATAAAGGTGGAGGATGGACAGGGATCTCTAGAGGGGATGAGAGTGGTGGATGACAAGGGGCCTAGTTGGATGAAGAGAAGGATGACAGGCCTAGTTGGATGAGAGGAGGATGGAAGGGCCTAGTGTGATGAGAGGGGGATGACAGGGCCTAGTGGTAATGGTGGGGCTGGACATCTAGTTGGATGAGAGTGGGATGACCAGGGCCTAGTTGGATGAGAGGTGGGGGATGGACGGGCCTAGGTTGGATGAGATGAGTGGATAACAGGGGCCCTAGTTGGATAGAGAGGAGAAGGACAGGGCTATGTAGATGAGAGGGGGACGGAACAGGGGCCCTAGTTGGATGAGAGTGGGGGTTGGCCAAGGGAAAGGGGGGAAAACCCCTGTAAAAAAGGGGGGGAGGGGTAGGGGAAAATTGGGCAGGGGAGGAAAGGGTTTAGGGGGGAAGGGGTTTATGTAAAAGGGGAAAGGGCCCAAAACTTGGAAAAAGGGGGAGACGGGGGCCATTGGGGTGAGGGGGGGGCCCCCCAAGGGGGGTTTGGGGTAGAAAGGGGGGGGAACGGGGGCCCCAAAAAATTTTGGATGGGGGGGGAAAAAAAGGGGGCAAGGGGTAGGGGGGGGAAAAAACCCCTGTTGTGAATTTTGGGGGAAAAAAAAAAGGAAAAAGGGGGGGTGGTTTAGATAAAGGGGGCCCGGGCTATTCATGGAAAGAAAGGGGCTGGGGGGCCCTGGTAAAAGGGGGGAGGGACGGAAGGCCCTGTTAAAAAAAGGGGGAACGGAAACGGGTAGGGGGAAAAGTGAGGGATAAAGGGGGCCTAAAATGAGAGTGAGGAAAAGGGGGCCCCCTTTGGAAAGGGGGGGGGGAAGGGGCCCTAGTGTAGATGGGGCGGACGGAAAACCCTGTGTAGATGAGGGACGGACGGGGCCCCTAGGGAAAGAGGAAAAGGGGGGAGTGAGATAAGGGAGGGCGGAAACGGGGGAAAGTTAAAGAGGAGGGGGACAAAGGGCCCCGGGGTAAAAGGGGGGGACCCGGGGGCGGGGGGGAAAAGGAGATTGAGGGGGGAAAGGGGTTGGGGGGGGGGGGGTGGGGATGGGGGGGCCCCCCCAGGGAGAGGGGGGGGGGGAAAGGGGCCCCGGGAGTGAGGGGGAAAAGGGGAGGGGAAAGGGGGGGATTTTGGGGGAAAAGGGGGGCCCCCTAGTGTATAGGGAGGGGGGGAGGGGGGGTTTGGGAAAAGGGAGGGGGATGGACGGGGCCCCAAGGTAGAAGAGGAGGACGACGGGGGGCCCATTGAAAAGGGAGGGAGGACGGGGTAGTGTGATTGAGGGGAGGGCTGGAAG
>JAODAL010048632.1:0-28834 GCA_025379985.1 Phyllomedusa bahiana | reverse complement strand
AAAAAAGGTGGTGAAAGACTCCTTTTTGCGGCACTTTTTAAATGTGGGGGGTCATGCAGGTTGGGGCTCATGCTGCGTTCCAGACAGGGATATTCCATGGCCAGTTCAAGTCACATGATAGTTCAAATCATACTGCCTTCTGGCACTTTTTAATTTGTGGGTGTGCAGGTTTAAGGGTCAGGCTGTGGTACAAGACAGGGATAGTGAATGGTCTGTGATTTTTTTTTTCTGTGACTTTTATAACCTAAGTGTGTTGCCTAAGATGTAGCACGTATCCATTTGACTGTTGTGGATGTTAATTTCATCTTCTCCACCTTGTTTGGGTGTAATAATGAAGGTTTTTGTTGCTCTCCCATAGACTTTAATGGTCATCGCGCATAATCGATGCCCACTATCGAAAAACCTTATCGATAGCGGCCGACTATCGACTATCGATCGATCTCGATAGCCAACGCAATCGCTCAACACTATTCATAACGTCTCCTGTATGGAGAAACTAGTCGCATGCATTGCTAAGGTGGGATTTTGGTCCATTCTTCCACACAAACACTCTTCAATTCTTGAAGGTTATTTGGGCTCCTTCTATGAAGTCCAAGCTTTAGTTCCTTCCATAAAATTTATTGCTGAAATGTCCACCCTCATTTCATCTTCATCATCCTTGTAGATGGCATTAGATTTTTATCTAGAATGTCTCGCTGCATTTGTCCTTTCATTTTTCCTTCAATTAAATTATGTTTGCCAGCATCGTGTGCTGAAAAACAGCCCCACACCAGGATGTTTCCCACCTGCAATGTGGTCTGGTTTTTTTTTTTTTTTTTTGGGGTGATATGCGCTGCCTTCTGGCATCCAAACACGGTGTGTATTATGGCATCCGAAGAGTTAAATTTTGGTCTCATCTGACCAGACTATATTCTCCCAGTATTTCACAGGCTTTTCTAAATGTTGGTGAGCAAACTTTAAATGCACTTGAACATGTTTTTTGTACAGCAATGGAGACTTGCATGGTGAGTGTGCATGCAGTCCATGGAGGGTGAGTGCATTACTTATTATTTTCTTTGAAAAAATTGTCCCGGCTGATTTCAGGTCTTTTTGTAGCGCTCCACAGTTGGTACTTGTACAACTGTTCTGATAATTATTTTCACTCCTCTGTGAAATCTTGCATTGATCATCTGTACGTGGCCAGTTTATGGTGAAATTATGTTCTTTCCACCTCTTGATTAGATCAGTGTTCACTGGAACCTTCAGTAGTTTAAAAATTCCATCAGTATGTTTTGCAACAATAAGGGTGTGAAGGTTTTGAGACAACTGACTGGTTTTACCCATCATGAAATGTCCCTTGTGTGTTACGAGTGTAATGTGTGTAATGAGACAGCTTTATGTAGGCCATTGTCACAAGTCACACTGCTGCACTCATGCCGAGCCGTAGACGCGCTCGTATCCCCCGGTTCCCTGCTGCAGTATACTCACCTCTCCCCACTCCTCACTGTGCGCCAGCCCCATTCCCTAGGGCACGCGCGCGTCGGCTCTGTAAAATTTAAAGGGCCAGCATGCCTGTAATTGGTTAATTTCCAGACGCTGACCAAATATTTGGTTTACGCCCTCTGACTTCTCTGCCAGATCTTTGGTGCTCATGTCCTTAGAGAAAGCTGGTGTTTTGTGCTCCTGCCATTACTGTGTACCTGTTCTCCTGCTCTGAAACTCCGACTATGTTGCCTGCCGACTGCCCTGACCTCTCTCACCCAACCACGCTATTGCCTATGATTCTGTACCTCGCACACCCTGGCCACCACCGCAAGAAAGTCGCATCAGGGGCAGCGACCTGGGAGTCTCCCATCACACAAGACCAACCGGCCTTGCAGCGGGCTTTGATGAAGACCGGGAGGCTCCTTAGACTTCGCTCTCTGAAGCGGCTCATACCACTGTTTACGGTGGTACAGTGGATCCACTACCTCCTTGACAGTAACATCTGGCCATGGATTCTGCCAGACCTCCATGACGTCATGAGTGTTGTGGCTCAAAGCCAGCGCATCGACCAGTTGGTCTCCATGATGCAGAACCTCGCTGCCTGTCTACCTCTGGCCACATCTGCACCACCACCTGTGGCAAGTACATCTGCTATGGCTCCTGTGATGCCAGTTGTCCCTACGCTGCATCTGCCCCTTCCGCCATGGTACGATGGGAATCCAAAGACCTGCAAGGGGTTCATCAGCCAGTGCTTCATTCACATGGAGATAGTGGCACACCAGTTTCCTTCTGAGCAAGCCAAGGTGGCATTTGCTGTGAGCCTCCTCTCCAGCTTGGCCTGGGATACTCCCCTCTGGGAGCATTCCTGGGAGCATTCCGTAATATGTTCGAGGAACCAGGATGTGCGTCTTCTTCTGAGGTTACTCTGCTCTGGCTACGTCAGGGCAACTCTACAGTGGGACAATACACAGTACTATTCTGCATGCTCTTGTCTGAACTCGGGTGTTGCTACCTTCTGGCGGGAGAATCAAGGATGAGCAGACTGTCCGAGAACTCCCTTCCTCTCTGGATGAGCTTTTTTCGTTTGGCAACCAGAATCGATGTACGATTCGCAGAGATACAACAAGAGCTCCACTAGCAACGCGAATCTACTCGGCCACGCTGTCTTCCTCGTGCTTCAAAAGCCTTCACTTTCTCCACCAATGGTGTCACCAGAGAAACTTATGCAAATAGAAAGAGCCCACCTAACTGAGGAAGAACGTGCCAGTTGATGCCAGCAAAACCTCTGCCTCTACTACAACAGTTCCAAGCATTTCCGTATGGACTGTCCATTGTACCCGGGAAATGCTCACACATCGGCTTCATGAGAGAGGCATCCCTAGGTGTTAATATTACCTCTCCACATCTGACCATGCTGGTCCTTCCAAGCCACAACCTTTGTGGATTCTGGTTCTGCCGTGAATTTCATTGATGTTTCTCTGGTTTCCAAGTGCCGTCTCCTGGTGGTCTGCATTGATAAACCCTTGTTCATCTCCTCCATTTATGGAGAATACTTGAGCAACTTCATTTAATTCTGCACTGAACTTCTGACCCTTCAAGTGGGGGCATTGCACAAAGAAAGAATTGAATTCCACGTGTCCCCCTTTTTTCCTCAGCAATGCTACTGGAACTTCCATGACTGCAATGCCACGCTCCTGTGCTCAACTGGCAAAAGGGTGAAGTTACTCGTTGGGGACAAGACTGCCATTCTCACTGTCTTGTGACACCTCACTTGGTGTGTACCATTTCTCCATCGACTTCCTCCGCTTCTCTACCAGGTTTACCTTCTCCTTACTAAAAATTCGCTGATGTATTCAGTGAGAAACAGGGAGAGACACTTCCACCACATTAAGCCTACGACTGTCCCATAGACCTTCTGCCTGGCACAACCCCTCCATGGGGTAGAGTCTATCCTCTGTCGGTGCCCGACTCCCAATCCGTGTAGGTCTATAAGAAGAAGAACCTTCAAAAAGGCTTTATCTGCAAGCTGGTGCCGGCTTCTTCTTCGACCCTGCATTGACTTCTGGGGTTTCAACAAAATTGCCATGAAATACTGGTATCCATTACCTCTCATCTATGAGCTCTTTGACGTCTTCAGAGAGCCAAGATGTTCAAAAAATTGGACTTATGAGAGACCCTACAATTTGATTCACATATGTAAAGGCGATGAATAGAAGTCCGCCATAAATATTCGTGATGGACACTTTGAGTACTATGTGTTGCCGTTTGGCCTATCTAATGCTCCTACTGTCTTAGGGTCCCCATTAAACTTCGTTGTCATAGACAGTCGCAGGTTGGGGCCAACGGACACTGCAGAAGCCACTGCAGGAGCCACAGGTGACGGCTGCTGCTGGGTAGTGAGGAGCTGCTGCCTCATGGCGGTATTTCTGAGGTATTTCCTAGGAATCCAAGAGTACAGACCCCAAATTATTGGATCTGCAATGTTTTTCAATTGTATCCACCTCCTCCGTCTGTGCACAGGGCTAAGACTATGGTGGAGCTTGGAGCCATCCACTTTTCCCACTATTTCTTCTTTCAGCTTCATGCCTGCATCCTACAAAAGGTTCAGGAGGAGTGTCCTGACCCAGGCGGCGTGATGGTGTACACTAAATTTGTTTTCAACACCCAGATCTAAATCAATCAAATCTTCTGAAACATTGTTATGAGATGTCAAATGTTTTGTGAAATAACAGTTACACTTGATTATTATTCTTTATATATCCTAAACATACATGTGAGCATGGTAGAACTCTATCTTTATTACATTTTTTGCGACGTGTTTTGAACAAAATACAACAATCCTGGTAGTGTTGTTTTTTAATTTTTACAGCGGTTACTATGCCGTATAAATGACATGATAGTTTTACTCAGCATGTATATTTTTTATGTTTTGCTGCTTTTACACAATAAAAACTTTTATTCAAAAAGGAAAACATGTTTTTGCATCGCCATAGTCTGAGAGCCATAACTTTTTTATTTGTGTACGGAGCTGAGTATAGGCTTGTTTTTTGCAGTATGAGTTGATGTTTTTATTGGTATAATTTTTTTGGGGGGACAAGGTTTTATTTATTGCTTTTAAATCCATATTTTGTAAGGCAGGGTGAAGAAAATACAGCAATTCTAGTAGTGTTTTTTTATTTTTATGCAGTATACGTGACAATTTAGTTTTACTCTGTGGATCGATATGATTACAGGGGATACCCAATTTATATAGTTTTTTTTATGCTGAAGTGCTTTAAAAAAAAAGAAGTGTTTTTATTATGTAGAACAATATTTAGGTGTTGCTATCTTCTGATAGCCATAACTTTTTTTATTTTTTTTTTAAAAAGAGCTATATAAGGGCTTTTTTTTTTTGCAGGATGAACTGACGTCTACATTGGTACCACTTTGCCAGAATAATACCACCCCACCATGGCCTTATCTAACCACCATGTAGTGACAGAATAATGCCACCACGTCAAGACCACATATCACCACCACATAGTGATTGAATAATATAGATATAACAAAGATTAACTTGCCAGATAATGCACCATGATATCGCGGCACAGAAAGCCGTAATATCACAGTAAAGCTAAACTCTGCAACATCTGTACCATCATACTGGTTGTAAACAATTATACTACTACCACTATTACCAATATTCTGGCCATAAAGTCATCATATAGGGGTAGATACCAGTTGCACTCAGGCTTTGCTAACATATAAGTGAAAACTTAACAACCTGGGTAATTTATAGAATGGGAACCGAACCCACTTAATGAGTAGTGTGGAAATCTCCAGACCAATAACTCACACAACAATATTGGAGTGTTCACAAAAATAGATACTAAAACTTAACTTTTATTAATATAGATAATATATAAACCCTGAATGACCTGATAGACACTGATAAATAAAAGGTTATGCACATGGGGAGGAAAAATCCATTACATGATTACATGTTAAATGGAAAAACGCTGGGTAAAAGTGACATGGAGAAGGACTTGGGAATCCTGGTGGACAGTAAACTTAACTGTAGCAGCCAGTGTCAGGCAGCAGCAGCCAAGGCTAATAGGTTCATGGGTTGTATTAAAAGGGGCATAGATGCACATGATGAGAACATTATTCTCTCACTATACAAGTCACTGGTTAGACCACACATGGAATATTGTGTACAGTTTTGGGCACCAGTGCACAGGAAATACATCGTAGAGCTTGAACAGGTACAAAGGCGGCCAACAAAAAAAATAAAAGGACTGGGTGGACTGCAATACCCAGAAAGATTAGCAAGGTTAGGTTTATTTAGTTTAGAGAAAAGACGGCTTCGGGGGGACATAATAAATATGTTTAAATATATTAAGGGCGAATATAAAGATCTCGCTAAAGATTTATTTATACCCAGGACTGTATCTAGAACAAGGGGGCATCTTCTACGGCTTGAGGAAAGAAAGTTTCTACATAAACATAGAAAGGGATTCTTTATTGTTAGAGCGGTGAGACTGTGGAACTCTCTGCCAGAAGAAATTGTCATGGTGAATTCACTAACAGAGTTTAAGAAGGGCTTGGATGCATTTCTGGAGAGTGATAATAACATAACAAGTTATAGTGACTAGGATTATGAAGAAGGTTCTGGATACAATTCTAGATGTAATATAACAAGTTATAGTGACTGGGATTCTGGAGAGGGGTCGTTGATCCAGGGATTTATTCTGATTGCCAGATTGGAGTCAGGAAGGATTTTTTTCCCTAGCATGAGGACAATTGGCTTTTACCTCATGGGGGTTTTTGCCTTCCTCTGGATCAACACTTTAACACTTTAGCAACACTTTAGCAAAATGGGCTGAACTGGATGGACGTATGTCTTTTTTCAGCCTGAAAAACTATGAAACTATGAAACCTATCAGAAACCTATCCCTGTCTAAATATAGATAGGAGGGAGGGATAAAAACAAAAAATACCCCTACCTGTCCAAACAGTGGAGTACCCGCCCTGATAAGGGCGACTCCGACCCGGAAACTATCCTTAGTAGGAAAGCCCTATCATATCCCTTGACCCAAGAAAGGCAAGATAGAGGTCAAACTAGGGAATAAACAACAAATAGTCCACCAATATGGCTTATGTGAGGCTCTCAAGTTGGTTAATGTAGTGCCAACAGATAGACCAAGCCTTTAAACATTGCTGACTGACTCATACCTTATACTAATAATAATCTTTATTTATATAGCGCCAACATATTCCGCAGCACTTTACAATTAGAGGGAATAAGCACAGACAAACCAGACATTACATTATAAAAAAGCTACTGACAAATGAGACACAAGGTGTGAGGGCCCTGCTCGCAAGAGCTTACAATCTATTAGGGTGTATGGGTGAAACAAAGGGTGACAAGTGCTTGGTTTACAATGGACCAGCCATGTTACATAAATATAGGGTAGTACACATAAAATGTGGATGAACCTGCCATCCCAACCATTACATCTATATACAGATAAGTGCCTGTGGGTGCCAAAGTGCAGGAAGTGACGAATCTGTGACAGAATTTGGGGGGTTGACAATTAGGGATCTTGATAGGCTTGTCTAAGAAGATGAGTTTTCAGAGCGCACTTAAAACTGTGAGGGTTGTGAGTGTGCCTGATCACATGGGGTAACATGTTCCAGAGAACTGGTGCAATACGTGCAAAATCTTGGAGACGGGCATGGGAGGTTCGGATGAGTGAGGTGTGTAGTCTTAGATCAGTAGCAGAGCGGAGAGAGCGGGTAGGGTGGTAGACAGAGATAAGGGAGGAGATGTATGGGGGTGCAGCACTGTGGAGAGCCTTATGTGTGAGAGTGATGAGTTTATGTTGTATTCTGTACTGAATAGGCAGCCAGTGCAGAGACTGACACTAGATGTTATGGACCTGTTACTAAAGAGTACTAAAGACTCCAACTTGTTTATCCCACTGATAATGTGGGTTCATCATGGAGATGTATGAACAAATTGTCTAGAGAATTATTATGACCACTAGGAATATGTGAGCACTCATGCCCAACCATACCAGTATATGATTTTAAAGATATAATAGTTAACCACACATTATAGAAACCTCTGGTGGGATTACCTAAATGTATAAAATCCCAATAAAGGGAGTGTAAGCGGTTGATTGATTGGCGGTCAAAGAAATAATTACAACGAAGCAGAATATATAAAAAATGAATTTTTAATACATAAATAAGGAAATAAAATGATACTAAGCTGCAGTTATAGATGTACAGACGAATAGTTCGTGCACAGTGAAATGGGGAGCCCCTCTGTACCTCATGTACACCCATCTCGTCCGATGACCGCAGAAGGGGAGCTGGGCACCAGCATGGTCCCAGCAGAAGCAAGCTAGGCGTGTCAAAGCCCGGCTTTTTATGCTAGTCAGAGCTATCTTGCCTTTTTGGGATCCAGGAATATGATAGGGATTTTTTACTAGGTATAAGTTCCGGGTTGGAGTCACCCTTATTGGGGTGGGTACTTCGCTGTTTGGATAGATAGGGGTATTTTTAGTTTTTTTTTTTTTTTTATCTCTTCCTCCTATCTATATTTAGACAGGGATAGGTTTCTTATAGGTCATTCGGGGTTCTTATATTATCTATATTAATACAAGTTAAGTTTTTGTATCTATTTTTATGGGCACTCCAATATTGTTGTGTGTGTAACATAGAAGTTACTTACAAGAGACTTGACTGGAGTAATTTACTTTCTTCTCTATCCAGTCCAGACCTCCATGCTGACTTCTCCCAGCCACATCTCGTCTCTGTAGAATTTACCACACAAACATCTTAGAATTCTTATTTTTCCAGCACCTCCCTATCCATTCCCACCTCTGTATGAACTGTGCATGAGTTGATAGGTGGAGATAACAGTTTTATGGAATGATTGGTGGGGATGGTGGGGGAAGCTATAAGATGATAAGGGGAGATAAGGGAGCTCTACAGGTTTCCTCCTCTGGACTACACTGGATTTCTTGGACTATGTCAGACCAGCATTGGATCCATTTCTGTAATAAAATGATCACTGAGGGCTGGTGTCAGAGTGTTTATTTAAATAAAGTTTTTTTTTCTGTTTCTGTGTTTTTTAAATTATTTCATTCTATTGTTAATAATGGAGGATCTGATAGACGCTTCTCCATTACTATCGCTGGGGCTTGGTATCAACCAATGTTGGTTTTGGTCCCCCCAAGTTGACACTAATCCCCTGTCACTAATACCCCAGTACCCAACGCACCAGAGGTACTGGGAAGAGCTGGGTTACCATTAGAAGCAGACCCCCGTGATGGTCTGCTTCAGGAGTAGCTGCAGGTTGATATTTTTAGAGTGGGAAGAGACCAGTATTCATGCATCATGCCATTCTGATAGTATCAGGCTGCAGCTGCTGGTTTTACCTTGTCTGTTTATGAAAAAGGGGGGAGACCTCACGTAATCTTTTATTAACCATTTGTTGATTGGAAAATCTAGAAAGAAACTAAGTATTAAATAAAAAAGAACGTGGGTTTCCCCCTTTTTTCATAACCAGCCAAGGTGAAACCAACAGCTGCAGCCTGATGCTAGTATAATGGGAAGGTCCATTGATATCGGCACCTTTCCAACCTAAAAATACCAGCCCCCAGCCGCCCCAGAAGTGGACCATCTCATTAGAGGGTCTGCTTCTGATGGTAAACTGGCTCTTCCCAGTACCCCTGGTGCATTGGTTACTGGGGTAATAGTGATAGGGTTTTAGTGTCAGGCTTATGATGATGAAAAACACTGCTGCCTGACACCAAGCCCGAGCAATAGTAATGGAGAGGCGTCTTCATTACTAACAAATTACTAACTGGACAAAAATAAATATAGAAACAACAGAAAAAAACTTTATTTAAATAAACACTCCCCCACCCAGCCCTAATTAACCATTTTATTAAAGAAAAAGATCCAATGCTGGTCCGACATAGTCCACCAAATCTGTCATAGTCCAGAACAGAAACCTGAAAAAAGAAAACAGAAATGTTTACAGAAACCCTGGGGGGGTGATGCATCACCCAGCTTTCCTGGACACTGAGTAGGCTATCCAGTTCGCAGGAAAGCTTAGTGGCATCCCCACAGCAGGCAATGGGGTGCTGCCCAGGTTTCCTGGATGCCAGACGGTATCCCCCCCCACCTCTCCCTTTTACCCCACCACTCCCACTCTGAACATCCCTCTCCTTCACCTCCATTCTAACCCAGCTCCTCCACTCTGAACGCCCCTCTCCCACTTTAACCCACCTCTCCCACTATAGCCCACCACTATAAGAATACATTCACATAACAGATTTGGACGCGGATTCTGGGGTGGATTTAGCACCAAATCTGCGTCAGAATCAGTGGCCACTCCGACTGCAATCTGCTGTACATTGTTTGCTAATGAAAATAAGCGTTGTAGTTCACGCAATGCTGACTTTCCTCAGCGTTGATTTTCTTTTCTGAAAACTTGCAACAATGGAAATGAATTAACATGTCAATTCTTGAGGCGGATTCTGCGCCAGACATTATAATACATTGGAGGCTGAAAATCTGCCTGGAAATCAGTGTCAAATCCTTGTCTGAAATCTGCTGTTACTGGCACAGATTTTCCCATTGTCATGGGTGCCCCCGCGACCTTCAGCCCGGGTCGTGAGCGCATCCTTGCCCCTCTGGCGAGAGGCGCCACGACCCGCATGTCGGGCTGCGGGCGTGCTCGCTCCGCTGCTCAGTCTCCTTACTTACCCAGCCGCCCTCCTGTCAAAGTCTCTGCTTCCCAGTGAGCGCGTCCCCGCCTCCTAGGGCGCGCGCGCACCGACACTGTTAAATTTAAAGGGCCACTGCACCGGTAAATTCCTATTGCCGGTCACTGCCCCTATTTAATCCTTCCCCTTCCTGATCCCCTTGCCGGATGTTTAGTGCCATTGCCTATATAGAAAGCGTTTCCTGAGTCTTCTCAGTTACCGTACCATTTGCCTCTGTCCCTCGACCACGAACCATTGCCATCTGTCCTGACCTTACCGCCTGTCCCAGAATATGTCCTTGTCTTACGATTTTGTACCACGCTACACCTCGGCTGCCACCGCGAGCAAGTCACGTCAGGGTTAGCGACCTGATAGACTGCCGCCGCAGCAAGTCCATGCCGCTTTGCAGCGGACTCTGGTGAATACTGGAACCTACTTAGATGCCGCTCCCTGGTGTGGCCCCCTACCATCGCTTGCAGTGGTCCAGTGGATCCACTACCGCTGTCCGTGACAGTAAGATCCGGCCATGGATCCCGCCAAGGTGCCTCTGCCGACCGACGCCGACCTTACCACTGTCGTGGCTCAGCAAGCACAGCAGATCACTCAGCAAGCGCAGCAACATAGCCACCTCACCGCCATGATGCAGCAGTTCCTGGCCACCCAGCAGCAGCAACCCGCTCCTGTGGCTCCCGCTGCTTCTACGGTTCCTGCCTCGTCTGCTGGTCCAAGGCTCCATCTGTCGATGCTGTCCAAATTTTATGGGGACGCCAAAGCCTGTAGAGGCTTTATCGCCCAATGCTCTCTGCAAATCAAACTGATGGGTAGTCAGTTCCCTATCGAAAGGTCGAAGGTGGCATTTGTGGTCAGCCTTCTTTTTGAGAAAGCCCTGGCCTGGGCTACCCCCCTCTGGGACAGAGACGACCCGTTCACGGCCAACCACGCCGAGTTCCGCAGCGTATTTGAGTAACTTGCCCGGGCTTCTTCTGCTGAGAACGCTTTGTTAAATCTTCATCAAGGAGACTCTTCCGTAGGCGACTATGTGGTACAGTTCTGCACCCTGGTCTCTGAGCTATCGTGGAATGATGCGGTATTGCCCGCCACCTTTAAGAAGGGCCTCTCCAGCCAGATCAAGTATGCCCTATCCACCCATGATCTCCCTTCTTCCCTGAGTGACCTTATCTCCTTGGCCACTCGAATCGACATTAGTTTCTCGGAATAGCAAGAGGAGCCCAGTGAGGAGCGCGAACCAGCCAGGGCTCGTCATTTCCCTCGCCTTGCTCCTGTATTTCAAAGACCGCCACAGTTGCCCTCCCTGCCTGCTGCTGAGGAGGCCATGCAAGTGGACAGAGCCCACCTGAGGAAAACCTATGCCTCTATTGTGTGAGCCCTGAACACTTCCGCTGTGCTGCTCGCTTCGTCCTCAGCGTCCGGGAAGCGCACGCAGCTAGGCTTTGTGGGAGAGGTGTTCCTAGGTGAGAGCAAGCCCTCTCTTCATTTGACCATGCCCGTTCTAGTCGGGTCCGGATCGGGAATCTGGTTTCAAGCTTCTGCCTTCTTGGACTCCGGGTCAGCCGGAAATTACGTGGATGCTGCCTTGGTGTCTAAATATAACCTCCCTGTGGTCCGCCTGGAGAAACCTCTAGCCATCTCCTCTGTCAGTGGGGAGATCCTCCGTGATCCGGTTCAGTTCTGTACCAAGCCCTTGTCCCTTCAAGTGGGGGCATTACATAGGGAGAGGCTTGTGTTTCATGTGCTACCTCAGTCTTCCTCGCCTGTTCTACTGGGTCTCCCGTGGCTGCAGCGGCATGCCCCTGTGCTCGACTGGAAGATGGGTGAAGTCCTGCGTTGGGGGCAAGAGTGTCAGTCTCGCTGTTTGGTGGCACCCCGCCCGTGCTTCCCGCTTCTTCTCCGGTACTGACTACGCCTTTGGCGGGCCTTCCCGCTCCATACCAAGAATTTGCAGACGTATTCTCCGAGAAGCAAGCAGAGACGCTACCTCCTCATCGCCCTTATGACTGCCCGATCGACCTGCTGCCCGGTACTTCTCCATCCCGGGGAGGGGTCTACCCACTGTCTGTACTTGAGACACAGGCTATGTCAGCCTACATCAAGGAGAATCTCCAGAAGGGTTTTATTCGTAAGTCCTCCTCCCCGGCCGGGGCTGGATTCTTTTTCGTAGAGAAGAAGGACGGTTCCCTACGACCATATATTAATTACCGAGGGCTCAACAAGATTACCATCAAAAATCAGTACCCTTGCCCTTGATCACTGAGCTCTTCGACCGGCTCCTGGGGGCCAATATATTTTCTAAATTGGATCTGTGGGGGGCTTACAACCTCATTAGGATTCGTGAAGGAGATGAATGGAAAATGGCTTTCAACACCCGGGATGGGCACTTCGAGTACCTGGTCATGCCCTTTGGCCTCTGCAATGCTCCGGCAGTTTTCCAGAAGTTCGTCAATGACATATTCAGGGATCTCCTGTACACCTATGTTGTCATTTATCTGGATGATATCTTGGTTTTTTTCTCCGATCCAGAATCCCAACATGTCCATGTACGACAGGTCCTCAGGCATTAAAGGACTAACCGCCTCTATACCGAGCTCGAGAAGTGCCTGTTCTACCAGAAAAGCCTTCCATTTCTCGGCTACATAATTTCTGACAAGGGCCTGCAGATGGATCCCGCTAAATTGTCTGCCATTCTGCAGTGGCCACGACTCGTGGGTCTCCGAGCCATACAGAGGTTCCTGGGCTTCGCCAATTACTATAGGCAGTTTGTGCCACACTTCTCCTCGCTGGTGTCTCCTATAGTGGCCCTAACCAAGAAAGGTGGCATTCCGAAGCTCTGGCCGCCAGTGGCTTAAGAAGCCTTCCTAAAGCTGAAGTCTGCTTTCGCATCTGCCCCCATACTCTCCCAGCCCGATACGGAAAAACCATTCTTCTTAGAAGTCGCCGCCTCATCGGTGGGGGCCGGGGCTGTGCTTACCCAAAAGGGGCCCTCATGTGTGAGTTTTCAAAAATCTTTTCCTCTGCAGAGAGAAACTATTCCATTGGGGACCGGGAATTACTGACCATCAAATTGGCCTTGGAGGAATGGCTCTATCTCTTGAGGGGGCTCGCCACCCAGTCAATATCTACACCGACCACAAGAACCTCCTTTATCTTCAGACGGCCCAACGACTAAACCCGCGCCAAGCCCGATGGTCTCTCTTTTTTTCCCGGTTCGACTCTCTGATTCATTTCTGCCCGGTGGCGAAGAATATCAATGCTGATGCTCTCTTCCGTGGCTCTGATGTAATAGGAGACGAACCAGTCCCACGGCACATCAATCCTGAAAGGCGAATCTCTGCTGCACCCAGAGATCTGCAATGGATTAATCCGAGCAAGACATATGTGCGTCAGGCTCTACGGAAAAAGTTACTGAATTGGGGACATTGCTCTTGAATGGCTGGACACCCTGGAGTGCAAAAATCTTGCTCTCTCATCTCCCGTTTTTATTGGTGGCCCAGTCTGGCTAAAGACGTTCGTGAATTTGTGGAATCTTGCACTTCTTATGCCCACAACAAGTCACCTCATCTCAAGCCGGCAGGCTTGCTGCAGCCACTGCCGATTCCCAACTGTCCTTGGCAGGGCGGGGACAAGGCATTTTGGTGCCCTAGGCGAGTTCAGCCAATGGCGCCCCCCCCCCCTCACTCCCAAAAAAATACCCCCCCCCCACACTAATTCCTCTCGCCCCTGCGCCAGGTCCTGTCACTAATTTTCTGCACATTCCACAAAGCTCCCGTCCATCTCCTCAGCAGTCACTGCACAATGAAAATTAGCCCAGACAAATTTGCGTTTTTAAAATTCGCTCCCCTCCATATGACAGTGAAATACCCCTAAATAACAGTCCCTAAATAATCCACCTATACATGGAGCAAATCTACCGGACACTGCAGTTACATTTAGTGACTCACCGGAGACATCATTTCTGATCAGCGTCGTTCACTGTCCCTTTTCTTCTCCATCCGGTTCACATCTTCATGCTGATTGCTCCCGGCCAATACTCGCCCTGCAGATTTGGACACAAATAATCTTAGAATCCTCACATTTCCAGCAACTCCTTCCCTTATGGGTATATAAGCCCCCCTCAGTTAGACGGGTAATAGATATGCCTCTCAGTCAGCAGGTATCTGTATATATGTCTCCTCAGCCCAGACAGGTATATAAAATATTGTCCCCTTAGACAGGTAGGTATATAAATATAGAGGCACTCAGGCAGGTATATAGCTATAGGGGCTCAGACAGGCGTATGGGGCCCCAGGCAGGCCTATTGGGGCCACAGGCAGGCGTATGGGGGCGCACAGGCAGGCGTATAGGGACACGGGCAGGCGTATAGGGCTCAGGCAGGCTTTTAAAATGGCCACAGCCAGGCGTATGGGGGGGGCCACAGGCAGGCGTATGGGGGCCACAGGCAGGCTTTAATGGCCACAGGCAGGTGTAGGGGGCCACAAGCAGTCTTTTATGGCCACAGGCAGGCGTATGGGGCCAAAGGCAGGTGTATGGGGGCCACAGGCAGGCATAGGGGGCCACAGGCAGTCTTTTATGGCCACAGGCAGGGGTATGGGGCCACAGGCAGCTTTAGGGCCACAGGCAGGCTAATGGAGGCCCAGGCAGCGTAGGGGCCACAGGCAGTCTTTTATGGCCACAGGCATGCTAGGGGGCCCACAGGCAGTCTTTTATGGCCACAGCAGGCATATGGGGCCACAGGCAGGCGAAAGGGGGCCACAGGCGTAGGGGCCCACAGGCAGTCTTTTTATGGCCACAGGCAGGCTATGGGGCCACAGGCAGGCTTTATGGCCAAAGGCAGGCTAGGGGGCCACGGGCAGCGAAATGGGGCCACAGCAAGCGTAAGGGGCCACAGGCAGTCTTTTATGGCCACAGGCAGGCGTAGGGGCCACAGGCAGTCTTTTAGGCCACAGGCATCTTTTTTTGGCCACGGGCAGGCGTAGGGCCACGGGCATTCTTTTATGGCCACAGCGGGCGTATGGGCCACAGGCAGGATATGGGGCCACAGGCAGGCGTAGGGGGGGGGCCACAGGCAGCGTAGGGGGCCACAGGCAGTCTTTTTGGGCCACAGGCAGGCGTAGGGGGCCACAGGCAGTCTTTTATGGCCACAGGCAGGCGTATGGGGCCACAGGCAGGGATATGGGGCCACAGGCAGGCGTAGGGGGTCACAGGCAGTCTTTTATGGCCACAGGCAGGCGAAATGGGGCCCACGGGCAGGCGTATGGGGCCACAGGCAGGCGTAGGGGGCCACAGGCAGTCTTTTATGGCCACAGGCAGGCGTATGGGGCCACGGGCAGGCGTATGGGGCCACAGGCAGATCTTTTATGGCCACAGGCGGGCTTTTGGGGGCCCCCACAGCAAGGCTTTTATGGCCACGGGCAGGCGTTTTGGGGCCACAGGCAGGCGTAGGGGCCACAGGCAGTCTTTTATGGCCACAGGCCAGGCGTGGGGGGCCACGGGCAGTCCTTTTATGGCCACAGGCAGGCGTAGGGGGCCACAGGCAGTCTTTTATGGCCACAGGCAGGCGTAGGGGGCCACAGGCAGTCTTTTATGGCCACAGGCAGGCGTAGGGGGCCACAGCCAGGCTTTTATGGCCACAGTCAGGCGTATGGGGGCCTCTGGCAGTCTTTTATGGCCACAGGCAGGCTTTTATGGCCACAGGCAGGCGTAGGGCCACAGGCAGTCTTTTATGGCCCAAACGGGCAGGCGTAGGGGCCACAGGCATCTTTTATGCCACAGGCAGGCTAGGGGGCCACAGGCAGGCTTCTATGGCCACAGGCAGGCGTATGGGGCCACAGGCAGGCGTATGGGGGCCACAGGCAGGCAGGTAAAAATAACAACATTAATACTCACCTTCAGGGCCGGGAAAAGGCATTTTGGTGCCCTAGGCGAGTACAGCCAATGGCGCCCCCCTCCCCCTCGCTCCCAAAAAAATACCCCACCCACACTAATTCCTCTCGCCCCTGCACCAGGTCCTGTCACTAATTTTCTGCACATTCCACATAGCTCCCGTCCATCTCCTCAGCAGTCACTGCACAATGAAAATCAGCCCTGACAAATTAGCGTTTTTAAAATTCGCTCCCCTCCATATGACAGTGAAATACCCCTAAATAACAGTCACTAAATAATCCACCTATACATGGAGCAAATCTACCGGACACTGCAGTTACATTTAGTGACTCACCGGAGACATCATTTCTGATCAGCGTCGTTCACTTTCCCTTTTCTTCTCCATCCGGTTCACACCTTCATGCTGATATCTCCCGGCCAATACTCGTCCCTGCAGATTTGGACACAAATATCTTAGAATCCTCACATTTCCAGAAACTCCTTACTTATAGCTATATAAGTCCCCTCAGTTAGACAGGTATAAAGATATGCCGTCTCAGTCAGACAGGTATAAGTATGTATGTCTCCTCAGTCAGACAGGTATATAGATATTGTCCCCTTAGACAGGTAGGTATATAAATATAGAGGCACTCAGGCAGGTATATAGCTATAGGGGCTCAGACAGGCGTATGGGGCCACAGGCAGGTGTATAGGAGCCACAGGCAGGCGTATAGGGGCCACAGGCAGGCGTATAGGGGACACAGGCAGGCGTATAGGGGCTCAGGCAGGCTTTTATGGCCACAGGCAGGCGTATGGGGACCACAGCCAGGCGAAGGGGGCCACAGGCAGGCTTTAATGGCCACAGGCAGGCGTAGGGGGCCTCAGGCAGTCTTTTATGGCCACAGGCAGGCGCATGGGGCAACAGGCAGGCGTATGGGAGCCACAGGCAGGCATAGCGGGCCACAGGCAGGCTTTTATGGCCACAAGCAGGCGTATGGGGGCCACAGGCAGTCTTTTATGGCCACAGGCAGGCGTAGGGGGCCACAGGCAGTCTTTTATGGCCACAGGCAGGCGTATGGGGCCACAGGCAGGCGTATGGGGGCCACAAGCAGTCTTTTATGGCCACAGGCAGGCATATGGGGCGACAGGCAGGCGTAGGGGGGCCACAGGCAGTCGTTTATGGCCACAGGCAGGCGTAGGGGGCCACAGGCAGTCTTTTTTGGCCACAGGCAGGCGTATTGGGGCCACAGGCAGTCTTTTATGGCCACAGGCAGGCGTATGGGGGCCACAGGCAGGCATAGGGGGCCACAGGCAGTCTTTTATGGCCACAGGCAGGCGTATGGGGCCACAGGCAGGCTTTTATGGCCACAGGCAGGCGTATAGGGGCCACAGGCAGTCTTTTATGGCCACAGGCAGGCATATGGGGCCACAGGCAGGCTTTTATGGCCACAGGCAGCGTATGGGGGCCACAGGCAGGCGTATGGGGCCACAGGTAGGCTTTGATGGACACAGGCAGGCATTTATGGCCAGAGGCAGGCATAGGGGGCCACAGCAGTCTTTTATGGCCACAGGCAGGCGTAGGGGGCCTCAGGCAGTCTTTTATGGCCACAGCAGGCGTAGGGCCACAGGCAGCTTTTAGTGGCCACAGGCAGGTGTATGGGGCCACAGGCAGGCGTATGGGGGCCACAGGCAGGCAGGTAAAAATAACAACATTAATACTCACCTTACCTCTGTCCCGGCCGCGCGCGCCTCTTCTGTCCAGGCCGCGCGCTCCTCTTCTGTCCCGGCCGCGCGTCCTCTTCAGTCCGACACTGGAGACGTGATGATGTCATCACGCCTCCAGCGTCGGGACGCTCCTCCAGCCGCTCCTCGGCGCACGGCTATGACGCGCTGTGCGCCCGAGAGAGGGCAGCGTCGCGATGACATCACATCATTGCGACGCTGCCAGGCTGAGTACCGCACGGGGCCGCGCGGGGTCCTCAGCGCTATGAGACCCGGCGGCCGGCCACAGTGTCGCCCTGCAGCTTCCCGGAGGACCAGCGACCTCCTGAGCGGGTCCGACACTATCTGCGGCAGGGAGCGCTCGCTCTCTTCTCCGCAAAGCGGTCGAAGAGGGGCCGGCGCCTTTCAGGCCATGGCAGCGGCCTGGAGCACGGCGAGGTGTCGGGCCCTGCCTGCGCCCCTTAGGGATAGGCAGAGGTAGGCGCCCTAGGCGATCGCCTATCTCTGCCTACCCGTCGTACCGGCCCTGGTCCTTGGACCCACGTGGCTATGGACTTTATTACTGACCTCTCGCCTTCCTCCGGTAATACCGTTGTCTGGGTGGTCACGGATCACTTTTAAAAGATGTCTCACTGTCCCACTGCCAGGTCTACCCTCGGCTCCTCGTCTCGCCAGCCTATTTTTTCTACACATTTTCCGGCTGCATGGGCTTCCTCAGACTTGTGCCCAATTTGTCTCGAGTTCGGCGCTCCCTCTGCACCATTACAAGTGAAATGGACTTCACTCTGCCTACTCACCCTCACTAATGGCAAGTTGGAGAGGGTTAATCAGATTTGGACAGCTATCTGGTGCCACTGCATCGTTTCTGCACATCAGGCGACTGGGCCACCTGATAAACTTGGGCCAGAATTCTCTTACATCTCCGTTAGACTCAGAGTCTGCCGGCGCCGCCCCCTTCTTCATTGTATATGGACGACATCCACGCCCACCACTCCCCCTCGCGATGCCCTCTGAGGTTCCGGCCGTGGAGGATCTGGTCCGGGGCCTAACGACAATCTGGGATCAGACACGCCAGTCTCTACTATGGGCTTCCACTCGCACAAAGATGCAAGCAGACAAAAAGAGAAGACCCCCGCCAATCTTCTCCCCTGGAGACAAAGTATGGTTGTCGGCTAAATACATTAGTCTCAGGTCCCCAGCTACAAACTGGGTCCCCTTTTCCTGGGACCGTTCGAGGTACTGAAACATATCAATCCAGTGGCATATAAGCTCTGTCTTCCCCCCAGGATGCGGATCCCGAACTCGCTTCTCCTGGAAGATGGCTCCCCTGACTCCTGAGGCTGATGCCACAAACGTATTTACTATAAAGGAGGTGCTGGCCATGAAGCCATTCAGGGGCGAGCGACATTTCCTCATTGACGGGCAGGGTTTCAGGCCTGAAGAAAGGTCCTGGGAACCAGAAGACAACATCCTGGACCGTACAAAGGGGGGGTACTGTCACGGGTGCCCCCGCGACCCTCAGCCCAGCTCGGGCTGCGGGCGTGCTCGCTCCGCTGCTCAGTCTCTTTACTTACCCAGCCGCGCTCCTGCTGAAGTCTCTGCTTCCCGGTCCGCACGTCCCCGCCATCTAGGGCATGCACGTGCCGGCACTGTTAAATTTAACGGGCCAGCGCACCGGTAAATTCCTATTGCTGGTTGCTGCCCATATTTAAACCTGCCCCTTCCTGATCCCATTGCCGGAGCTTTAGTGCCATTGTCTATAGAGAAAGCGTTTCCTGAGTCTTGTCAGTTATACCGTGTACCGTACCATTTGCCTCCGTCCCTCGACCACGAACCATTGCCGCTGGTCCTGACCTTACCGCCTGTCCCCGACTACGTCCTTGTCTTACGATTTTGTACCACGCTACACCTCGGCTGCCACTTCAGGGGTAGCGACCTGGTAGACTCCCGCCTCAGCAAGTCAATCCCGCTTCACAGCGGGCTCTGGTGAATACCGGGACCTACTTAGAGTCCGCTCCCTGGCATGGCCCCTACCATCAATTGCGGTGGTCCAGTGGATCCACTACCGTTCTCGGTGACACCGATGAGGATATGACACTCATTCCACGCTTACATTTTCAGTGTCTAAATCCGTCACATGAACATACCCGAACTCACCATTCTGAACCTCATCTCCTCTATTACCCACCTCCCCCACTCTGAACTCCTCTCTAACCAATTTCCACAACTCAAAACACCCCATCCCTGCTCTAATTCCCCCTCGCCTGCTCTGATACCCCCACTCTAATTCACCCTTCACTGCTCTGATTCCCTGCTATGATGCCACCTCCCCATGCTTTGATCACCGCTGCTCTAATTCCCCTTTCCCCTGCTCTAATCCCCCCTCACCTGCTATGATCCCCCTACCTAATTCCTTCCGCCTCCTACACTTATTACCCCCCCCCCCCCCGCACTAATTCCCTCACGGTCCTGCTCTTATTACCTACCTTGCTCTAATCCCCCCACCCTCATTACTCCCCGTGCTCTGATTCCACCACCTCTCACAGAAAACACCTGTCCTGGAGAGCACTGGCAGTCTTCTGTCTTCAGCTGAGGAGAGGGAGCCAAAGCTCCACCCACTCTTCCCAGCAGTACATTGGTGCTGCTGTGCTAACAGCTTCCTGTCATGTGACAGGAAGCTGCCAGAAGAGTAGGAACGTTATGAGAGATGTAAGTTAAGTTCTCCTAATGTCCCTTCATGCTGCACTGCCACCAATGTGACCCACAGTCATCACCTGCCATGCATGGAGCCGGCTCAGCTCATGAGTCAGCTCCATGCCTGCGCTCCCTACTGACAGATAGAGGTAGGCGTCTTAGGCCATCGCCTACCTCTGCCTACGCAGCATCCCGGCCAGGCATAGCTGCTATATACTGATCTCCATGGCAACTTTCAATCACTATGCCCAGCCATTACCGGTCATTGTGACGTCACAGGCAGCCCGGAAGTCTCTCTCAGGATCCTGGGCTGTCAAGTAAGACAGCAGCAGCTACGGCTATATTGCAGCAGCTGCAGTGGAGACAGAGGGAGCTCTGGTTGGGGCCGATGCTGCGGGATGTCAGCTGTAAGGTACGGCTGATTTCCCCCAGTGATCCTGCAAACTCTGTTTTAGAGTTCGCATGATCCCCAGGACTTAAACTTACGTTCATTTGTGTTAACCCCTACACAACTTGGACATAAGCTTACGTCCAATGTTGTGAACAGGTAAAGGCACGCTTTCACTTCTCTCAACTTTTTACATGGAAACGCCATAAGAGTCAGATCAGAAATCATGATTTAAGTCTTCTACATAAAACAGAGGGATCGCTCTTAGGCTATGTTCACACGGCTTAACTGCGGGACGTAATTACGCCCCGCAATTACGGCGTGTGGCCGGGGGCGGGACGGGAGCGGGGGAGTGAGCAGAGGGCCGGCACTTCGCCGGCCCATAGACTTGCATTACCAGCGGTGCGTAAACGCCGCTGGTAATTCACATGTCACTTATCTTCCCGCCCGGCGGATTCGCCGAGCAGGGAGAGGAGACATAATCCATAGTTCTCTATGAGAACTGTGGATTACCGTAATGACTGGGCCGTTTTCAGCCCGTAATTTGCGCACACCCGGCGCGTAATTACGGACCGAAATACGGCCCATTTTAAGCCGTGTGAACATGGCCTTAAGGTGCTTTCACACAGCGCAGTTTTGATGCAGTTTTAACACTCAGAAAGGTGTTTCAAGTAAGTAATCAATTACTGTTTGTGAAGTCTTGTGGATTACAAACACACTAATTGGTTACTCACTTTTCAAACAGGTTAGATAAGTGAAAGAAGCTCGCTGGTAATAAAGGCAGTTTAATTGGAGCGCAGTTAAAACTGTACTAAAACTGTGCTGTGTGAAACCCCCTTACCTCCTGCCTCCTCATTAGAATACACGCCTCCCCTATGAATTTTTCAGGGGAATAAAACTAACACTGATGGGTTGAGTTTCAACCCAGAAAGCTAAAATAACTGGGCTTTTTTTATTTTAGAGTAAAAGAATGGGGTGGGGATGGGGGAAGATGGCTACATGATATTTGTGGGAGCCTGGGAGCCAGTGTGACCTGTAGTTTGGTGTCTTAAAGGGGTAGTTTCGTTTCAGGAAATCCTCTTCACTGGACGTTAGCAGCTCACTGCGGTCTGGTCCTGCATGTGGAGAAGAAGGGCAGCACTAGCGCCGTCCTCCTCATTCACTTCTATGGGAGTGTCGAGTATAGCTCAGTGTGTGTGTTCGACTATACTCAGAACTTCGATAGAAGAGAATGTGGAGGACGGCGCTAGCGCTGCCCTTCTCCACAGGACTCGACTGTAGCGAGCTGCTAACAGCCAGCAAAGGTGATATCCTGAAACGAGACTTCCCCTTTAAGCCCTGGTCATATTACATTTGGGTCCAGTTCAGAGGCCTTGGTTGCAGATGTCCTTCAGAAAACTTGAAATCTATAAGGGAAGTGTGGTTTTCTCCAACTTCAGGAAATAGAGCAAGCATAGTCCAAGATATCATATTAACCCTATAAATTCCTATGAATACGCCGTGGTATGGGATAATTCTTTCAAGTACTCCTATGGACACCCTTGTCTGAAGCCCCTGAACAAGGGTTCAAGTGTTTAAATTTTACTGCAATGACTAGATCAGGGGTGTGCAATTCATTTTCTCAAGAGGCCGCATGAGAAATTGGGATGGTTTTAGCGGGCCGGACTAATATAGTTAAATCAGTTTTACCCAATACTGTATATAGTATATATACTATCCCTTCATAAACAAACAGTAAGGTAAACAATACAAGGATTCAATGAAAAAATATGGAGGAAACATCATTATTTAATGATGAAATGATGAACTTTAATGAACTTGTGATTATTCACTTTAGAAAATGTTCTACTTTTACAGTGTTTAAAAAAACTAACATCACATATTGACCTAAAATAGCAAGATTTTCAAAGACCAGCATGCCTTTAACTTAATAAAGAACGGTAAATGAAACATTACAAGAACATGAAAATAGTCAATGAGAGAAATCTAGCCTGTTTTGGGCCTGAACAAGTGCATTGAAGTCAGGTTGAATATCTGAGGTGGATATGCGAAGGACAGCGCACAAGTTATCATCACTGAGAGAGGATCTGTATCTGGATTTGTTGAACTTCATCACTGAGAATGTTTGTTCACATACATAGGTAGATCCAAAGAGAACTAACATCCTCTGAGCATGTCTCCTAATGTGTGGAAAGTTTTCCTCTTTGAGAGAAGAATAAAACTCCAGCAGTGATACTGATTTAAAATGCTCTGCCAGTAGATTGTCAGGCTGCAGATCAATGAGTTCAAGCTGGACATCACTGGGTGCATTATCCACACCACACAGCATGTAAAGGCAGAAGAAATCATGTGCATTTCACTCTCAACTGCTTTGAAGTCTTCAAAACATCTGGAAAATTCATCAGGTCGTGCCCCAAACATGGATGAATACTTGTCAAGATGATCAGCTGATAGTGTGACTTCTTTCAGTGTTGGCATGTGAGTGAGAATTCTGCCCTTCAATTGGCTAGAAAGAAAATTCAACTTTCTCATGAAAGCTGTCACCAAGCTAAACATTTCATGTGCAAAGAGGCCTTTGGCTTGCAGCTTGGTATTTAGTTCGTTCATTAGTGTAGTCTCATCAACAGCTAAGGCCAGATCTGCCATCCAGTGCGTGTCTGAGATCTCTGGGATGTCTTTGCCTTTCGTCTCATAAAACTCCCGAATCTGAGCTCTCAGGTCCCATACTCTTTTAAGCACCTTTCCAAGACTGAGCCATCTCACAGCTGTATGGTAAAATAGTAAGGATGTCAGCTCACCTTGATTGCAGAAAGTGCACCTGGTCAGTCCCGTGATTGCCTTCTCCTAACTTCGGCTGGATAATTCGTCCTCAGTTGCAGGACATGAATCATACGAAGAGAAACAAAAGCGATGTCCAGTCTCGAGGTAAACAATGGAGAGTTCTTTATTTCAATATAGTCGGTGCAGAGGGTATATAAAAAGACGTGGCGTGCAAGCCTACGCGTTTCAGGAGCAATTCCACTCCCTTGTTCACGGCATGCAGGTAACACTCAAATGAACAGATTAAATAGGGAACTGATCGTCATACAAACGATACGTCATTTCCTCTTCAATACATAGTGGGTATACACTGCTTGATATAAAAAACTTCTAAAAATTATTTAATATCTTTGCTTAACCACTCTTCATCTATATACATCTATGTTACTGTTATGAAAAGAGGTATTAAGGGGTTGATAGGTGTTATAGGGGTTAGTGGATATATGCTAGGTCGTTACGGAGATTTAACCCCGCTGGTATTCTGGTTTGCAGCTCCAGAATCCAGAAGGCTTCTCGCAATCTGACCTTTCGTTGCCAGTCTCCACCTCTTTCTGGGCATTCTATTCTTTCTATGCCAAAAAAGGATAGACTGCTTACATCACCAGCATGTTCTTCTGTGAAATGCTTTGCTGCCCCTGAATAGGTACTGTGCCCTTTATTGATGTTGTTAAGATGCTCCGCTATTCTAGTTTTCAATTTTCTAGTGCTGCATCCTATATATAATTTATCACATGTTGTACATTGAATACCATAGACAATGTGGTCCGAGTCACAATTAATGAATTTCTGTATATTATATTCTTTTTGATGTCCTTGAGTATTCTTGAAGGGTTTTTTTGTTTTGTGGTGCATATTTGCACATATTGCATCTGCGTCCTCCGCATGGGAAGAAGCCTTTTTGCAAAAAGCCAAATTTTTTTTATTCTTTTGGCTTTTAAAAATACTCGGTGAGATTTCATTACCTATGGTGATATTTCTTTTAGGTACACATCTGACCCCTTCCTCTAAAATTTTAGCCAATACATTGTCCTGTCTAAGTATGTTGATGTTTTTGTAGAATATTTTTTTTATTTTTTCAAAGCTAGTATTATATGGTGTAGAAAAGACCAGATTTTTGTTTTTGTTTTTGTTTTTTGATGATTCTTTACTTTCCTCCCAACATTTGTTAATAAGATAATCATGTTGTTTTTTTATCTGTATTTTCCAAAGTGCTCTATTTATTTGTGTTTTATTATAACCCCTATCTTTTAATCTATTTATGATGTTTATTTTTTTCTTTTTTCGAAATCATCATCATTGGTGCATGCCCTTGCTCGCCCGTATGAATTCACCCAGGGGATGGCATTAAGTGTGTGTTTGGAATGGCTGCTTTCTGCCCTCAAAATTGCATTCCCACTGGTGGGTTTACGATATAAAGAGGTAGTTACCTTGCAGAGTGTGGTATCCCCTCTTAACAGGACATCCAAAAAATGGAATTTTTTCTTTGTCCCATACATGCGTGAATCTCAGGTTCAGAGCATTAGAATTAACATATTCCATAAACTCCGGTATGGACGCCACATCGTGACCCCAAACAATCAAGAGGTCATCGATGTAGCGCCCATACCAGAGCATACAGTTACCAAATGGGTTACCAATGTCAAAAATTGCCTGTTGTTCCCACCACGCCATGTAGAGGTTCGCGATGGATGGGGAAGAAGTAGCCCCCATGGGTACTCCCATGCATTGCAAATAGTAATTGCCATCAAATTTAAAGTAACTGTGTTTTCATGAGGAAATCCACACTCTCCAATAGGAATAATTTTAATCCCTCATCGTATTGGCTGTATTTATTAAGATGGTATTGTAGGGCTGGCAACACCTGTTCCTGAGGTATATTTGAGTAAAAACCAACTACATCTAAACTCAGCCATGTGTAGTTGGTCGACCATGTGAAATCCTGAAATGCCTGCAGTACCATTTTGCTGTCTTTTAAATATCCAGGGGATGTTTGTACTAACGGCTGTAGATAACTATCAACAAAAGTGCTTAGTTTCTCTGTATAATTATTCCGACTAGATACAATCGGTCTTAATCCTGGAGGGAAGTCCTTTTTGTGTATCTTGCTGTATGGTAGCCTATGTCACTATGTTCACTTTCATGCTCCTCCAACAGTGCAACAAATTGTCTGTGATTCAATGCTCTTGCCCTGATGAAATTAACTATCTTAGTTACAACATCAACAACATGGCTGATTTTTAGCATCGACTTGCACAGCACTTCCTGGTGAATAATGCAATGCAAAAATTTTCAATTTCTGTTATGAGTTTTATTTCAGTCATTTTAAATCTTGCTATCCCGCTTCAAAAGTCCGACATTTTTCCCTGTCAGATTTGGACGCCATCGTTTTGTAACACTTACTAATTTGTTCCATTTTAGTCCCCAGTTTGTCCATGGATGCATTACTTCGGTGAACAAAATTCACTCCCTGTCCGTGGTACCTTTCATTGATCGCATAGCTGCCAGCTCTTCAATCATCTCAAAGTTTTTCGTTATTTCCACGTACAAAGATAAGTAATTGGGCTGTATCACGGACTTCACCGCTCTCGTCCAGAGCCAGGGAAAAAAATATAAAATTATCCACTTTGTTTTGCAAGTGAAGCTCCAAATTCCTAGCAATGTCTTCAACCCGTCTTGTTACAGTTCGCCTGGAGAGGGGCACATTTGCAAATGCTTCTTTTTTCTCAGGACAAACTAGCGCTGCAGAGTCCACCAAACATTCTTTGACAAACCCCCCACCCAGAGAATGGCTTACTGTTTTCTGCAATTTTGTGTGATATTACAAAGCTTGTCCTGACGTCTGCATGCCTGGATGTGTGGAGCTTTGTAAAAAAATACTTGTGCCTTTGCAGTTTTGCCACAATCTTTCAGATACCCGTGCCCGCTCTGCCTCCGTCAAGTTCTTGTACTTCTCTGCGTGTTTAGTCTCATAATGGCGATTCAAATTGTAATCTTTAAACACAGCTATCTGCTCTCCACAAACTAAGCACACAGCTTTACCTTTGGCTTCAGTAAATAAATATTTAGAAGTCCATTCCTTGTTAAAAACCCTGCATTCTGCATCAAATCTTTCTTTTTTAATGTTAGTCCCACATTTGGAAATGTTTGTACACCAATTTCTGGTTGTGCTGTCTGTCACTGGTTTATTTGGAGTGCTGCCTGTCACCAATTTCTGGACTGCTGTCTGTCACCGGTTTATTTGGATTGCTGCCTGTCACCAATTTCTGGACTGCTGTCTGTCACCGGTGCTGTCTGTCACCAATTTCTGGTCATGCTGTCTGTCACTGGTTTATTTGGGGTGCTGCCTGTCACCAATTTCTTGACTGCTGTCTGGCACTGGTTTATTTGGGGTGCTGCCTGTCACCAATTTCTGGACTGCTGCCTGTCAACAATTTCTGGACCTGCTGCCTGTCACCAATTTCTGGACTGCTATCTTCTACCGGTTTATTTGGACGTACTGCCTGTCAACAATTTCTGGACGTGCTGCCTGCCAACAATTCTGGACTGGGTAAATTTCCCCCCGGTTTATTTGGACGTGCTGCCTGTCAACAATTTCTGGACTGCTATCTTTCACCGGTTTATTTGGACATGCTGCCTGTCACCAATTTCTGGACGTGCTGCCTGTTAACAATTTCTGGACGTGCTGCCTGTCAACAATTTCTGGACGTGCTGCCTGCCAACAATTTCTGGACTGCTATATTTCACCGGTTTAGTTGGACGTGCTGCCTGTCAACAATTTCTGGACTGCTATCTTTCACCGGTTTATTTGGACAGGCTGCCTGTCACCAATTTCTGGACGTGCTGCCTGTCACCAATTTCTGGACGTGCTGCCTGTCAACAATTTCTGGACTGCTATCTTTTACCGGTTTATTTGGACGTGCTGCCTGTCAACAATTTCTGGACGTGCTGCCTGTAAACAATTTCTGGACGTGCTGCCTGTCAACAATTTCTGGAGGTGCTGCCTGTCAACAATTTCTGGACTGCTATCTTTCACCGGTTTATTTGGACGTGCTGCCTGTCAACAATTTCTGGACTGCTATCTTTCACCGGTTTATTTGGACGTGCTGCCTGTCAACAATTTCTGGACGTGCTGCCTGTCAACAATTTCTGGACGTGCTGCCTGTCAACAATTTCTGGACGTGCTGCCTGGGCCCAAAAATTTCTGGACTGCTATATTTCCCCCCGGTTTATTTGGACGTGCTGCCTGTCAACAATTTTCTGGACGCTTATCTTTCACCGGTTTAATTTGGACATGCTGCCTGTCACCAATTTCTGGACTTGCTGCCTGTTAACAATTTCTGGACGTGCTGCCTGTCAACAATATCTGGACTGCTATCTTTTACCGGTTTATTTGGACGTGCTGCCTGTCAACCATTTCTGGACGTGCTGCCTGTAAACAATTTCTGGACGTGCTGCCTGTCAACAATTTCTGGACGTGCTGCCTGTCAACAATTTCTGGACTGCAGCCTGTCACTAGTTTCTGGACTGCTGCCTGTCACTAATTTCTGGACTGCTGCCTATCTCTGGATGTGCTGCCTGTCACTAATTTCTGGACTGCTGCCTGTCTCTGGATGTGCTGCCTGTCACTAATTTCTGGACTGCTGCCTGTCTCTGGATGTGCTGCCTGTTAGAAGAGCTCTAAATATTCCCTGGACTGAGTACTACAGCTCTCAGTCTCCTGCAGATGGTGCAGATAGTGCTACACAGCTGCAGTGTCTCGCGGATGGGCGCACAATCGGCCCTGTAATGGCGGCGCGCCGCTGCAGGAGGTGGGAGAAGGAGCGAGCGGTACCACTCGCTATTACAGGCTTTTGTCCTGCACGGAGCACCACACACAAGCGCCATTACGGGCTTTAGTCTGCCTCTGGTCACGGAGCGCTACACACAAGTGTCTGCCCTCAGCAAATGCCTGCTCTCAACAAGTCACGTAGTTCCGGTCACGCCTCCAACTCAGAACGGGCAGGCCGACGGGCGGGCCAGCGGGCGGGCCGGTCAGAGACTGGAGGCGGGCCGTGTGCGTTTGCGGGCCGCCCCTTGCCCATTGGACAGATTATGGCACAAAAAC
>JAODAL010048631.1:0-28836 GCA_025379985.1 Phyllomedusa bahiana | reverse complement strand
GAATAAAACTGGATCACAGAGAGCCGGGGCCCGAGGTCACGAATCTATCAAGAGGAAATACTGAAAACAGGCCCAAACCCCAATTCCCCCCGAAGGAGAAAGAAAAGGGCCAACCAATACTGTGCGCAGGAGCCATCATCACCAATAGGACAATGCGGGACACATGAGCGAGGAAAATACGCTGAAAACTTGGGGGCCAGGATAATGACACGACACTTGGGGGCGGGAAATAATGATCTGACACTTGGGGGGGGAAAATGACACTGACCCTGGGGGGCAGGATAACGACGTTGACATTTGGGGGGCAGGAAAATGACACTGACACTTGGGGGCAGGAAATGACACGACACGGGGGCAAAAAAAGAACTGACCGGGGGGAAAAGGATAATGACACTGACACTTGGGGGGCAGGAAATGACGCGACATTTTGGGGGAGGATATGACCGACACGGGGGGCGGGATAAAGATGCGACACTTGGGGGGGACAGGATAATGATGCAACATTTGGGGGGGAATAATGATGCTGACATTGGGGGCCGGAAAATGACACTACACGGGGGAGCGGGAAATACAGCACTTGGGGGACAGGATAATCATGACGACACTTGGGGGGCAGGATAATATGCTGACATTTTTGGGGGGCCGGATAATACCTGACATTTGGGGGAGCGGGATAATAGAACTGACACGGGGGGCGGATAAGACCTGACACTTTGGGGGCAATAAAACACTGACCTTGGGGCGGATAATGACCTACACTTGGGGCAGAAATGACAGACACGGGGGGCAGGAAAAATGACGCTGACCTTTGGGGGGGCGGGGATAAAACGACACTTGGGGGGCGGAAAAGACACTGACACTTGGGGGGCGACAATGCACTGACACGGGGGGCGGGACAAAACACTGAACTTGGGGGCAGACAATGCACTTGGGGGTGACAAGAAAAAGACCTTTGGGGGGCAGGATAATGAGCTGACACTTGGGGGGCAGGAAAAAATGACGCTGACACTTGGGGGCAAGATAATGACGCTGACACTTCGGGAGAAGGATAATGATGCTGTCACTAGTTGCAGCTCCTCAGTGACTGCAGCCCCTCCATTCCCTGGTGACATCAGTGACTGCAGCCCCTCCATTCCCTGGTGACATCAGTGACTGCAGCCCCTCCATTCCCTGGTGACATCAGTGACTGCAGCCCCTAAAATTCCTGGCTCATGACCACCTCCCCATTCCCGCACAACATGACTGCACCCCTCCATTCCTTGCGACATCATGACTCACCCCCTCCATTCCAGCTGAATCATGACTGCAGCCCCTCCATTCCCGGGGACATCATGACTCGCCCCTCCATCCTGGGACACAATTTGCAGCCCCCCCATTCCCCCGACACAAGACGCACCCCCCCCATTCCTCCGACACATGAGCACCCCTCCATTCGGTGACATCTGACTGCACCCCTCCTTTCCCGGGGTGAACATGACTGCACCCCCTTCCTTTCCCCTGACATCAGTGACTGCACCCCCCCTTTCCTGCTGCATCAGTACGCACCCTCCATTCCTGCGCCCCCCATTCCTGCACCCTCCATTCCTGGAATCATGACTGCCCCCCCTTTAACCGTGACATCAGTGACTGCAGCCCCTCCATTCTTCGCTGACATCAGGTACCCCCCAAACCCCCCCGCTGACATCAGGAGCAGCCCCTCCTTTTTCCCGCTGAATCGTGACTGCAGCCCCTCCATTCCCGCTCATCATGATTGCAGCCCCCCTTTCCCTCCTGAACAGTGACTCACCCCCTCCATTCCCCCTGAATCATGACTGCAGCCCCTCCATTCCTCGCTGACATCAGTGACTGCGCCCTTCCTTCCTGGACACCATACTGCAGCCCTCCTTTTTCCTGGTGACATCATGACTGCCCCCCTCCTTTCTCCTAATCATATGCACCCCCTCCTTTTCCCTTGACACAGTGAGCAGCCCCCCCTTCCCGTGACACATGATGAGCCCTCCATTCCCCTGACATCAGGGACGCAGCCCCTCCTTTTCCTTACAAAATGACTCCCCCTCCATTCCCCTGACTCAGTGATGCAGCCCCCCCAGTCCTCGCCGACATCAGTGACTGCAGCCCCTCCATTCCTCGCTGACATCAGTGACTGCAGCCCCTCCATTCCTCGCTGACATCAGTGACTGCAGCCCCTCCATTCCCCTGATCTGACGCAGCCCCTCTTTTTCCCGCTGACATCAGTGACTGCACCCCTCCTTTCCCTCCAAACATCAGTGACTGCAGCCCTCCTTTCCCCTATGACACAGGACTGCAGCCCCTCCTTTCCCCCTGGCTCAGGGACTGAAAGCCCCCTCCTTCCTCCAACATCAGTGACTACCTCCATCCCTTTTGAAAACATGACTGCACCCCCTTTCCTTTCCCCCTGGTTACCATTGACGAGCCCTCCATTCCTCCTGAATCATGAATGCACCCCCTCCTTCCTCCTGAAATAAAATGACTGCACCCCTCCTTTCCTTTCCCCGGGAAAACATTGCTGAAAGCCCCCCCAAACCCCGGGGGGACAACAGTGACGGCACCCCCTTCCCCACCATTCCCTTCGTTTTTGCACATCATGACGGCACCCCCTTCCATTCCCGGCGAACATCATGACTAGTTTCCCTCCTTTTCCCTGGTGACATCAGTGAAAGCACCCCCCATCCCGGTGACATCAGGCCCTGAAACCCCTCCTTTCCCCGGGGTGACTTTCGGGTGACTGCAGCCCCCCCCATTCCCCGTGACATCATTTGGGGAAACTGAAAGCCCCTCCATTCCTTTGACATCATTACTGCAGCCCCTCCATTCCCCCGCATGACATCAGTAAAACTGCACCCCCTCCCTTTCCCGTGAAAACTTTGCCCTGCCCCCCCCCTCCTTTCCCCGGGACATCATGACGGCACCCCCTCCTTTTCCTGGGGACATCATGACTGCAGCCCCTCCATCCCCAGTGACACCCGGGTGATTGCGGGCCCCTTCCATTCCCTTTTTACATAAAAGGGGACTGACCCCCCTCCTTTCCCCTGGTACACAGTGGATCGGCCGGGCCCCTCCTTTTCCCCGGGAGACATCATGATTTGCAGCCCCCCATTCCCGGGTGAATCGGGGGCCCGCAGCCCTCCATTCCCGTGAAAACATGACTGCAGCCCCCTCCCTTCCCTGGGGGCCCTCAGGACTGCGGGCCCCCCCATTCCCCGGGTTTTGACACCCGTACTGCAGCCCCCCCCATTTCCCTTTGGTGGATCTCAGTGCGCACCCCTCCTTTCCCTTGAACCCTTGACTGAAAGCCCCCCTTTCCCCTGGTTGACTTCAGTGCGGCCGCGGGCCCCCCCTTCCCGGGTTTGTCATCATTGATGCACCCCTCCATTCCCTTTGACACCCAGTGATGCAGCCCCCCCCTTTTCCCCGGGTGGATAAAGTGATGCAGCCCCCTTTTTTTTTTTTTCCTTTCCCCTTGGTGCCCACCCCCCTTGAACGTGGCAGCCCCCCCAATTCCCTGTGACTGGCCAATTTTTTTATAAAAAATTAATCAGTTCCACTTTAGGCTTCATTACTCAGCGATCCCCCAGATCACAGTTCTATTATTTGCCAAAGAGGCCGTTTCCAAGTTTGGGCTGTTACCATGGTGACCCATGACCGCTATTTATATCCAGTCTACCCGCCCCTATCTGCGATACCACCTGCCGTAACAAAGGATCCAATACAATAGGATTAGATTCAGGACCTTTGCTCTGTGGAGTCACTCCAGATTTGCTGATTCTGGTTCATTATTATATTTTGGTGGTGGAGTAAGGTCACAGCGTTTGGGGAGTTTCCTAATTTTTCATTGTTAATGGTTCTTTCAAAGATCTGGATGAGGGGAAGGATCTCTGCAGCCCAAAATATTTACCAGAACTGATGTCAATTGCAGCAGCAAATGTAGAAACTCCAGACTGATACATTGTACATAGCTGGTCCTGCTCTCAGCTGTAGATACAATTGTATCCAGTCTAGACAATGCTCTGTGAGCTAAACAGCCTGCACTCCAGACTGATACATTGTACATAGCTAGTCCTGCTCTTAGCTGTAGATACAATTGTATCCGGTGTAGACCATGCTCTGTGAGCTAAACCGCCTGGACTCCAGACTGATACATTGTACATAGCTAGTCCTGCTCTCAGCTGTAGATACAATTATATCCAGTGTAGACAATGCTCTGTGAGCTAAATAGCCTGCACTCCATACTGATACATTGTATATAGCTAGTCCTGCTCTCAGCTGTAGATACAATTGTATCCAGACTAGACAATGCTCTGTGAACTAAATAGCCTGAACTCCAGACTGATACATTGTATATAGCTAGTCCTGCTCTCAGCTGTAGATACAATTATATTCAGTGTAGACAATGCTCTGTGAGCTAAATAGCCTGCACTCCATACTGAAACATTGAATATATCAAGTCCAGCTCTCAGCTGAAGAAACAATTGAATCCATACTAGACAATGCTCAGACAACTAAATAGACATAACTCCAGAATTATAAATTGTAAATAGCTAGTCCTGCTCTCAGCTGTAGATACAATTATATCCAGTGTAGACAATGCTCCCTCACATGTTTGTAACTATTGTATTATCTCTTTTCATGGGACAACACTGAGGATCTGACCCTGATACAATGAAAAAGCAGTCAGTCCCCGGGCTTGAAACACAGGGGGATGGGGTGTCCTCAAAATAACACAGACATCAATGTCTAACCGCTGGGGCAAAAGTGAGGACACCCCTAAGTGACAGCAAATGTGAGGACACCCCTGACAGCAAAAGTTAGGAACACCCCTAACTGACAGCAATAGTGAGTACACCCTCTAACTGACAGCAAAAGTGAGGACACCCCTTACTGACAGCAAAAGTGAGGACACCCTCTAACTGACAGCAAAAGTGAGGACACCCCTAACTGACAGCAAAAGTGAGGACACCCCTAAGTGACAACAATAGCGAGTACAACCCTAACTGACAGCAAAAGTGAGTACACCCCTAAGTGACAATAGTGAGTACACGCCTACCTGACAACAAGAGTAAGGACACCCCTAAGTGAAAACAAAAGTGAGGACACCCCTAAGTGAAAACAAAAGTGAGGACACCCCTAAGTGACAACAAGAGTGAGTACACCCCTGACAGAAAAAGTGAGGACACCCCAAGTGACAAAAAAGTACACACCTGTCAGCGAAAGTGAGGACACCCCTAAGTGACAACAAAAGTGAGGACGCTCCTAAGTGACAACAAAAGTGAGGACACCCCTAAGTGACAACAATAGTGAGTACACCCCTAACTGACAGCAAAAGTGAGGACACCCCTAACTGACAGCAAAAGTGAGGACACCCCTAAGTGACAACAAAAGTGAGTACAACCCTAACTGACAGCAAAAGTGAGTTCACCCCTAAGTGACAACAGTGAGTACACCCCTGACAGAAAAAGTGAGGACACCCCTAACTGATAACAACAGTGAGGACACCCATAAGTGACAACAAGAGTGAGTACACCCCTGACAGAAAAAGTGAGGACACCCCTGACAGAAAAAGTGAGGACACCCCAAGTGACAAAAAAGTACACACCTAACTGTCAGCGAAAGTGAGGACACCCATAAGGGGCACAAAAAAAGTGAGGACACCCTAAGTGACAACAATAAGTGAGGCCCAACCTAAGTGACAACAATAGTGAGTACAACCCCCAAAAGACAGCAAAAGTAGGACACCCTAAGTGACAAAATAGTGGAACAACCCTAAAGACAGAAAAATGGGACCCCCCAACTGAAAGCAAAAGTGAGGACACCCCTAAGTGAAAAAAAAAGTGAGGACACCCCTAAGTGACAACAATAGTGAGTACACCCCCTAATGACGCAAAAGTGGGGAAACCCCCCCTAAGTGACAACAAAAAGTGAGGCCCCCCTAGGGACAACAAAAGTGGGACACTCCTGACAGAAAAGGAGTAACCCCTAAGTACAATGGAAAAATTGTGCCCTCCGTGCGTATTTTTTGTGGCCCGCCATTATTTTTCCCGCGTGCCTTAACTTTTTGGGGGCTGGAGGTCACTAGAGTTCCCCTGGTTGCACCCCTTGGAAACCTCTTCCCCCCCCATGAACCCCGGGGAGGGGTGGGTGTTAGAGCCCTTGCCTCCTCCCCCCTTCTGTTTGGGGAGGCCCCACGGATGTCCTTAGGGTTTGGTCTGGGAACCGGGGCATCCGCCCCTTTCCCTCAGTTCTTTAGGCGGGGGGGGGGGGGGGTTTTGGGGAGGGTTTGGGGTTGTTATCATGTTGGTACCGCCCCGGGCCCCCCCAGAAGGGGGGATCTGCTCCTTCAGTATGTCAAAGTCATGTTGGTTTAGGGTTCACTCAATGAAGTAGCTCCCCACAGCCGGCGACCTGCACCCCAAAACCATGACCTTCCCCACCGCTTGACTGAGGCAAACCCACTTGTCTTTGTCTCCTCCCCCTGGTTGCCGCCCACACATTGACACTCTGAACCCAGATAAGTTTCTCTTGGTCTATAAAGGCACGGACTGGTTCCAGTAATCCATGTCTTAGTCTACTTGTTTCAGTAAATGTTTGCGGCCTTTTTTGTGCATCATCTTTAGAAGAGGTTCCCTTTTGGATGCAGCCATGCAGACCAAAGTATGCAGGGGCGGGTTGGTTGAGCACTGACAGCCTGACCCCCCTCTCACCCCCGTAACTTCTCAGCAATGCCACGTCTCTCTTGGATATGACGCTGTGCACGTGCGCTCGGCTTCTTTGGTCAACCATGGTGAGGCCTGTTCTGTCTTGTTAAACCTCTCTATGGTCTTGCTCCCCGCGCTGCAGCTCAGTGTCACTAAACAAGTCACTAAAAGGGAAATTTGGGGCCAAATTTTTCATTTTTTACTTAGGGTGTACTCACTTTGTTGATTGGGGTTACTCACATTTTTTTCACTTAGGGTGACTCACATTTGTTGTCATTAGGGGGTACACTCTTTTGTGGGTCATTTGGGGGTCCCCTCTTTTTTGGCATTAGGGTGTCCTCACTTTTGTCACTAGCGAGCACTGACTACTTTACATTGTATCAAAGTGTCAGATCTTCAGTGCTGTCCCATGAAAAGATATAATACAATATTTACAAAATATGTTACTTTTGTGAGATACTGTAGCTAGTCCTGCTTTCAGCTGTAGATGCAATTGTATCCAGACTAGACAATGCTCAATGAGCTAAACTGAGTATCCAAGAGTCAGCCATGGTGAGAACTGACCTATAGAGTATCCAAGGGTCAAATATTTTGAGAACTGACCTATAAAGTATCCAAGGGTCAGAAATGACCTACAGAGAATCCAAGGGTCAGACATAAATGAATGGATAGAAGAAGAAGATGACTGAGCTTCACTTACAGAAGTCAGGACTCCGACCCTCCAAATAAGTCACCTTCCCCCATGATCTGCCAGGGAGAGCTCTCCGACCAGCGGCACCAGAGGAGATCAGTGAGGCCTCCGCCAGAAGCTCCGCTCCTTCCCTGCAGGACTGTCAGGTCTGGGAGCAGCAGCTGTGAAGCCTCCAGTTCTTGGAAGCAGCTGGTGCGGCCAACGCTGCACTGAGGCAAATGGGTTAAAGCAGGTGTGACCATTAGTAAGAGATTTACATGGGAATGACAGCCGAGCTGGAACTGACCCCACCGGGGGCACTACTCCCAGAGCTGCCCATACCCCCAGCGCCGCTACTCCCAGAGCTGCCCATACCCCCAGCGCCGCTACTCCCAGAGCTGCCCATACCCCCAGCGCCGCTCCTCCCCAGAGCTGTCCATACCCCCAGCGCCGCTACATCCAGAGCTGCCCATACCCCCAGCGCCGCTACTCCCAAGCGCCCTACCCCCAGTGCCGCTATTCCCAAGCTCCCATACCCCCAGCGCCGCTCCTCCCAGAGCTGCCCATACCCCCAGCGCCGCTATCTCCCCGAGCTGCCCATACCCCCAGCGCCGCTACTCCCAGAGCTGCCCATACCCCCAGCGCCGCTACTCCCAGAGCTGCCCATACCCCCAGCGCCGCTACTCCCAGAGCTGCCCATACCCCCAGCGCCGCTACTCCCAGAGCTGCCCATACCCCCAGCGCCGCTACTCCCAGAGCTGCCCATACCCCCAGCGGCGCTACTCCCAGAGCTGCCCATACCCCCCAGCGGCGCTACTCCCAGAGCTGCCTTTCCCCCCAGCGGCGCTACTTTTCCCCAGAGCTGCCCATAACCCCCAGCGCCGCTACTCCCAGAGCTGCCCATACCCCCAGCGCCGCTACTCCCAGAGCTGCCCATACCCCAGCGCCGCTACTCGCAGAGCTGCCCATACCCCCAGCGCCGGTTATCCCAGAGGTGCCCATACCCCCAGCGCCGCTACTCCCAGAGCTGCCCATACCCCCAGCGCCTCTCCTCCCAGAGCTGCCCGTACCCCCAGCGCCGCTCCTCTCAGAGCTGCCCATACCCCCAGCGCCGCTCCTCCCATAGCTGCCCTTCCCCAGCGCCGCTACTCCCAGAGCTGCCCATACCCCCAGCGCCGCTATTCCCAGAGCTGCCCATAACCCCAGCGCCACTACTCCCAGAGCTGCCCTACCCCAGCGCTGCTCCTCCCAGAGCTGCCCAACCCCCAGCGCCGCTCCTCCCAGAGCTGCCCATACCCCGCGCTCCCCATACCCCCACGCCGCTCCTCCCAGAGCTGCCCATACCCCCAGCGCGCCGTTTTCCCCAGAGCTGCCCATACCCCCAGCGCCGCTACTCCCAGAGCTGCCCATACCCCCAGCGCCGCTCCTCCCAGAGCTGCCCATACCCCCAGCGCCGCTCCTACCAGAGCTGCCCAAACCCCCAGCGCCGCTCCTCCCAGAGCTGCCCATACCCCCAGCGCCGCTCCTCCCAGAGCTGCCCATACCCCCAGCGCTGCCCATACCCCCAGCGCCGCTCCTCACAGAGCTGCCCATACACCACAGAGCTGCCCATACACCCCAGCGACGCCACCACAGAGCTGCCCATACCCCCAGCGCCGCTACTCCCAGAGCTGCCCATACCCCCAGCGCCGCAACTCCCAGAGCTGCCCATACCCCCAGCGCCGCTCCTCCCAGCGCTGCCCATACCCCCAGCGCCGCTACTCCCAGAGCTGCCCATACCCCCAGCGCCGACCCCCGGCCTACAAGTGCTACCAAAGTAATGGTCCTGCAGAAACAAGTGACTGTAGAATGACGAGTGACCGCCCAGCACACTCTATTCACACAGTTACTCGCCAGTTTCAAAATACTCTGCTTGCTGTCAAAGAATGGCAAAAAATTGTTTACATCCAGATTATTAGAAGAAAAAAATCTCAAGAGCTGAGAGAGTTACAATGTATCCAGCACTAACAACACAAGGAAACAAAGTACTGCATCAAGACTGCAGATGATGAACTCACAGAGCATTGTCCAGACTGGAAATAACCTACATATAATATCATATCTATCTCATATCTATCTATCTATCTATCTATCTCCTATCTATCTATCTCATATCTATCTATCTGTCTATCTATCTATCTCATATCTATCTATCTATCTATCTATCTATCTATCTCATATCTATCTATCTCCTATCTATCTATCTATATATCTATCTCATATCTATCTATCTATCTATCTCATATCTATCTATCTCCTATCTATCTATCTATCTATCTATCTCATATCTATCTATCTATCTATCTCATATCTATCTATCCCATATCTATCTATCTATCTCATATCTATCTATCTATCTATCTCATATCTATCTATCCCATATCTATCTATCTATCTCATATCTATCTATCCCATATCTATCTATCTATCTATCTATCTATCTATCTATCTCATATCTATCTCTCTCATATCTATCTATCTCCTATCTATCTATCTCATATCTATCTATCTATCTCCTATCTATCTATCTCCTATCTATCTATCTATCTCCTATCTATCTATCTCCTATCTATCTATCTATCTCCTATCTATCTATCTATCTATCTATCTATCTCCTATCTATCTATCTATCTCCTATCTATCTATCTATCTATCTATTAATCATCTATCTATCCTCCTAATCTATCTAATCTATCTCATATCTATCTATCTATCCCATATCTATCTATCTATCCCATATCTATCTATCTATCTCATATCTATCTATCTATCTATCTATCTCATATCTATCTATCTATCTATCTATCTATCTATCCCATATCTATCCCATATCTATCTATCTCCTATCTATCCATCTCATATCTAACTATCTATCTCATATCTATCTATCTCATATCTATCTATCTATCTCATATCTATCTACCATATCTATCTATCTCATATCTAATCTATCTCCTATCTATCCTATCTCCAACTATCTATCATCCTACTATTCTATCTCCGATCTATCTATCTATCACATATCTATCTATCTCATATCTATCTAACTATCTATATCTACTCTATCTATCTATATATCTATCTATCTATCTTCTATCTATCTATCTATCTATCTATCTCATATCTATCTATCTATCTATCTCATATCTATCTATCTCCTATCTATCTATCTATCTCCTATCTATCTATCTCCTATCTATCTATCTATCTCCTATCTATCTATCTCCTATCTATCTATCTCCTATTCCTATCTTCTCATATCTAATCTATCTATCTAGTTATATATATACAAAAAGAAAACAGAGACGCGCACAATCTGAATTAAGTTAGGACAGAGATTATGAATAAAATAGCAATATGCTCACCCTCCTCATGATGTGCGTTAAAAACCAGAGGCACAACTCTCATAATCAGCATCATTGCTCAGTTGAGCTCTTAACCTCGGCAGCTCCGCAGTCCTGACTTCCGCACGTTGGAAGAAAAGCCTCGTTGTGAAATAGCATAACAGTCTAAAAAGAAAAACTCGGAGCAGTAGCGCTCAGTAGGTAAAGTGAGTCCTGAAGCGCCAGTGTTCTAGCCTACAAAAACGGCATAAGGTTAATAGAATTTATACTTTGTATGTGTTTTAATTCATTTTAAAAAATAAATTAACCTAACACTGATCCAGCCAATAGTGCATGACTCACAATACCCCTTATCGCTTACTGCCCGAGATTTTTTCCTATGAAGACTGTAATCTATCCATCTATCCTCATTATCTATCAATATATCTATCTCATATCTATCTATCTCATTTCTATCTCATAATCCTATTTTAAATTCATATCTATGCCACATTTCCTATCTCATATCTATCTAGCTCATATCTATCTATCTATCCCAAATCTAGTCTCATATCTATCTATCTATCCATCTATCCCATAATCTATCTATCTCATAATCTACTATCTATATCTATCTGATCTATCCATCAATCCCATATCATCTATCTCATATCTATCTATCTATCCCATATCTATCTCATATCTATCTATCTATCCATCTATCTCATATCTATCTCATCTCATATCTATCTATCTATCTCCATCTCATATCTATCTATCTCCTATCTATCTATCTATCTCCATCTCATATCTATCTATCTCATATCTATCTATCTATCTATCTATCTATCTCCTATCTATCTATCTATCTATCTCCTATCTATCTATCTATCTTATCCTATCTCATAGTCTCTCTATCTACTATTCATCTCATATCTCCTCTAAACAATATTCATCTATCCCATATCATATCTATCTATCCCATATTCTATCTATCTATCTTCATATTTATTTATCTATCTAACCTTCTCATATCTATCTATCTATACTTCCCCCCCCATATCTATCTATCTTCATATTCTTCTCTATCTATCTCGAATATCTATCTATCTCATAGTTTCTCTATCTATCTCATAGCTTATCTATGTATGATATCTATCTATCCTCAAATCTATTCAATCTCATATTTCTCTACCTTATTCTATCTCCTATTCTATCTATCCTCATTTATATCTATCAATCTAACTCAATCTCTACTATCCTCCATATCTATCTATCTATCTCATATCTATCTATCTAAAAAATTTTTTCCCTCATACTATCTATCCCATATCTATCTATCTATCCTCTATCTATCTATCTCATATCTACTATCTATCTCACATTTTCCTCTACCATCTATCGATCTATCTAATATCATTCATCCCATATCTAACAATCTATCTATCTAATATCTATACTATCTATCCCATATCTATCTATCTATCTACCCATATCTATCTATCTATCACCCAAAACTATCTATCTATCCCATTATCAATCTTATCGTGATCGCCATATACTATCATTCTATCTATCATATGCTAATCAATCCCATATCAATCATCTATCTATCCCATATCTAACTATCTATCCATATCTATCTATCACATAACTATCGTATCAATCTATCTCATATCAAATTAATCTGATTCACTGCGCGCTTCATATTCTATATCTATCTAGTCTATCGACAATATCTATCTAATCCCATATCTAGTTCTTATCTATCTCATAATTCCACTATCTATCATAGTCAAGTCCCATATCTATCTATCTCATATCTAACAGATCTCATATCCTATCTATCAATCTCATATCTATCAAATCTAACTACCCTCATAAACTATCTATCTATCTAATCACATATCTTCTATCTCATATCTCTCTATCTATCTACCCTATATCTATGCAATCTTCATATCTAACTATCTCATATCTTATCTATCTATCGCGCCTATCTATCATCATATCTATCTATCCCTCATATCTCAATTATCTATCTCAATATCTATTATCTATCCCATACTATGCTATCTATCTAACTATGCCCATTATCTATCAATCTGGATCTCACTATCTAAGTCTATCAATCACTACTATCTCAAGGATCTTAAGTCTCTATCTATCCTATCTATCCCATATCTTCTATACTATCAATCACTATCCATCTATCTTACACTCATATCAAACTATATCTGAATGCAGAGCCATATCTATCTATCAATCTCAATCTATCATATCTACAATCTATCAAACATATCCTATCACATATCAATACTCAACTAAACTCAAATCTATCTCAGCTATCTTATCCTCGTATATCAATCTATCAATTTCTCATTTAAAATGTAGCTTTGCGGACCTATCATATCTATCTCATATCTATCATCCTATCTATCTATGTCTCATATCTATTCTCCTATCCTATCTATCCCATATCTTATCTATCTCATATCTATCTATCTATCTATCATATTTATCCATAACATCTATCTATCCCATATCTAGTCTACTATCTCCAATTCGTTCGCATATCTATCTATCTATTCCATATCTATCTATCTATCCATAGTCTATCCCGATATCTATCTATCTCATGAATCTATCTATCTCATATCTCTCTATCTAGTCTATCTCATATCTAACTATCTATCCATATCTATCTTATCTATCTATCTATCCCCTAAATTATCTATCTATCTACTCCTATCTATCTCATATCCCTCTATCTCTCCTCATATCTCTCTATCTCTCTCCATACTATCTATCTCATATCCTATCTATCTATCTATCTCATATCTATCTATCATCTATCTCAAATCTACTCTATCCTCAATATCTATCTATCATCTTATCTCCTCATATCTATCTATCTATCTACTCATAATCTATCTATAGCTCTATCAATCTATCTCCTATATATCTCCTATCCTATCTATCTATACTACTCTATCTCTATATCTATCTATCTATCCCCATATCTATCTATCTCTCTCTATCTATCTATCCCATATCTAATCTATATCGCTATCTATCTATCTCCTATCTATCTATCTTCCTATCTTATCTATCTCTATCTATCTATCTCCTTTCTACTCTATTCTATCTCCTACTATCTATCTCATATCTATCTCATCACACTTCTATCTCATATCTATCTATCTATCTATCCCATATCTATCTATCTATCTCCTATCTATCTATCTCCTATCTATCTATCTATCTATCTATCTATCTATCTATCTATCTATCTATCTCCTATCTATCTATCTATCTATCTATCTCCTATCTATCTATCTATCTCCTATCTATCTATCTATCTATCACTATCCCATATCTACTATTCATATCTAATCTATCTCATATCTCTCTATCTCAATCTATCTATCTATCTATCTATCTCATAATCTATCGATCTATCTATCTATCTATCTCATATCTAATCATCTCATATCATGCTATCTATCTCATATTTCTCTATCTATCTATCTATCTATCTAATATCTATCTATCCCATATCTATCTATCCAATATCTATCTATCTCATATCTATCTATCCCATATCTATCTATCTATCTCATATTTCTCTATCTATCTGATCTTCATATCTATCAATCTCATACTATCTATCTATCTCAATCTACTATCTCATATCTTTCACTATATCTCTCTATCTATCTATCCCATATCTATCTATCTATCTATCTCATATCTATCTATCTATCTATCTCATATCTATCTATCTATCTCATATCTATCTCATATCTATCTATCTCATATCTATCTATCTATCTATCTATCTAATATCTCTCTATCTATCCCATATCTATCTATCTATCCCATATCTATCTATCTATCTATCTATCTCCTATCTATCTCCTATCTATCTCATATCTATCTATCTCATATCTATATATCTCATATCTCTCTATCTATCTATCCCATATCTATCTATCTATCTCATAACTATCTATCTCTCTATCTCATATCTATCTATCTATCTCATATCTATCTCATATCTATCTATCTCATATCTATCAATCTAACAAAATTCTATCTATCTAATATCTCTCTATCCTAGTCCATATCTATCTATCTATCCCATATCTATCTATCTATCTATCTATCTATCTATCTATCTATCTCCTATCTATCTCCTATCTATCTCATATCTATCTATCTCATATCTATCTATCTCATATCTCTCTATCTATCTATCTCATATCTATCTATCTATCCCATATCTATCTATCTATCTATCTATCTATCCCATATCTATCTATCCCATATTTATCTATCTATCATCCTTCTATCCATGACTTCTCTTCAGCAGTACAGGGGTTACATGGTATTTCTGGAGTTTTACAGTTGTTGGATTCCAGTCTTCTGGTGCCGGCTCTGTGAGCCTCATCTCTTTACAACCATCTCCCCTGAGATTGGCCATGGGGGGCGGGGGTGGAGGCCCCAACCAGTGAGCTTTGTTCACATTGATTAACAACTCAGCTGCTGGATATTAGATTATTCTCCCCCTGCCCACCATGCTGTGTCTATGACAGACTGTAATGTAATAGTATTATAATCTATATGCAGAGACAACACATTGACGTCTTAGAGGGGCACCTTTCTGAGCCCCCACCTCTATGAGCGAAAATAAAGAGGAGCCAAAAACAGCTCCACCTCCAAGAAGCCAACAACACCAATGCCTCCGAAGAGCCAACAACACAAATGCCTCCGAAGAGCGTCTCTCACCGCCACCAACCAATGCCTCCAAAGAGCCAACATCCAACCCAATCCTCCGACACACAGCTACCAACAACACAAATGCCTCCGAAGAAGAGCCTTCAATCACCAAAAATCCATCACAGAGGTGGGCCGAGGGGAGCAGGGAGGCGAGCGCAGAGGAGGGGTCGGGTCCCGAAGAGCCGAACACAGCTCTGCCTCTGAAGAGCCACAACACAAATGAGCCCCCTTCCCGAGGAGCCAACACGCCAATGCTCCGAAGAGCCAACAAACACCATGCCTCCTAAAAAAAAAGAAAAAAGAAGCCAACAACACCAATGCCTCCGAAGAGCCAACAGCACCAATGCCTCCGAAGAGCCAACAACACCAATGCCTCCGAGGAGCCAACAAAAGCTTCACCTGAGAGGAGCCAACAGCAGCTCTGCCTCCGAAGAGCCAACAAAAGCTTCACCTGAGAGGAGCCAACATCAGCTCTGCCTCCGAAGAGCCAACAACACCAATGCCTCCGAAGAGCCAACAACACCAATGCCTCCGAAGAGCCAACAACACCAATGCCTCCGAGGAGCCAACAAAAGCTTCACCTGAGAGGAGCCAACAGCAGCTCTGCCTCCGAAGAGCCAACAAAAGCTTCACCTGAGAGGAGCCAACAGCAGCTCGGCCTCCGAAGAGCCAACAACACCAATGCCTCCGAAGAGCCAACAACACCAATGCGTCCGAAGAGCCAACAGCAGCTCTGCCTCTGAAGAGCCAACAACACCAATGCCTCCGAGGAGCCAACAACACCAATGCCTCCGAAGAGCCAACAACACCAATGCCTCCGAAGAGCCAACAACACCACTGCCTCCGACGAGCCAACAACACCAATGCCTCCGAGATCCAACATACTTCACCTGAGAGTACCCACACATCTCGCCTCCGAAGATCCAACAAAGCTTCACCTAGATAGAGCCAACAGCAGCTCTGCCTCCGTAGAGCAAACAACACCAATGCCTCCGAAGAGCCAACAGCAGCTCTGCCTCCGAAGAGCCAACAACACCAATGCCTCCGAAGAGCCAACAGCAGCTCTGCCTCCGAAGAGCCAACAACACCAATGCCTCTGAAGAGCCAACAGCAGCTCTGCCTCTGAAGAGCCAACAGCAGCTCTGCCTCTGAAGAGCCAACAACACCAATGCCTCCGAGGAGCCAACACCAATGCCTCCGAAGAGCCAACAACACCAATGCCTCCGAAGAGCCAACAACACCAATGCCTCCGAAGAGCCAACAACACCACTCCCTCCGAAGAGCCAACAACACCAATGCCTCCGAAGAGCCAACAACACCAATGCCTCCGAGGAGCCAACAAAAGCTTCACCTGAGAGGAGCCAACAGCAGCTCTGCCTCCGAAGAGCCAACAAAAGCTTCACCTGAGAGGAGCCAACAGCAGCTCTGCCTCCGAAGAGCCAACAACACCAATGCCTCCGAAGAGCCAACAGCAGCTCTGCCTCCGAAGAGCCAACAACCCCAATGCCTCCGAAGAGCCACTGCAGCTCTGCCCTCCAAGAGCCAGCAACACCAATGGCCACTGAAGAGCCCAACAGCAGCTCTGCCTCTGAAGAGCCAACAACACCAATGCCTCCGAGGAGCCAACAACGCCAATGCCTCCGAAGAGCCAACAACACCAATGCCTCCGAAGAGCCAACAACACCAATGCCTCTGAGGAGCCAACAAAAGCTTCACCTGAGAGGAGCCAAGAGCAGCTCTGCCTCCGAGGAGCCAACAAAAGCTTCACCTGAGAGAAGCCAACAGCAGCTCTGCCTCCGAAGACCACAAACAACAATCCTCCGAAGAGCCGAACAACACAAAGCCGACCCGAAGAGGCCAACAGCATCTCAGCCTTCCGAAGAGCCAGACCAACACCAATTGCCTCCCAAAAGCCAACAACACCAATGCCTCTGAGGAGCCAACAAAAGCTTCACCTGAGAGGAGCCAAGAGCAGCTCTGCCTCCGAGGAGCCAACAAAAGCTTCACCTGAGAGAAGCCAACAGCAGCTCTGCCTCCGAAGAGCCAACAACACCAATGCCTCCGAAGAAATAAAAGCCCCAACAGCAGGCTCTGCCTCCATAAGAGCAACAACACCAATGCCTCCAAAGATTCAACAAAAGCTTCACCTGAGATGAGCCAACAGCAGCTCTGCCTCCAAGAAGCCAATAACAACTTCACCTCCGAGGAGCCAATCATAGCTCCAACTCCGAGAAGCCAACAGCAGATGAGCCCCTGAGAACCAACAACACCAACGCCTCCAATGGCCAACAACAGCTCCACCACTGAGGAGCCAACAACAGCTGCACCTCTGAGGAGCCAACAACAGCTCCACCTCTGAGGAGCCATGAGCTCCGCCTCCGAGGAGCCAATAACAGCTCCGCCCCCGAGGAGCAAACAGCTCCGCCTCCGAGGAGCCAGCCCATTCATGTATTACAGTCGGCCATAGAGGGTGCTGCAGGGAAACCATACGGCCCTATACGGACTGCCCGCAGAAACAAGCAACTACCTACCACTTAGCCCACAAAAGGATTGTTTGGTTTACAGACGATTAAAGGGGAATTCTACCTTCACGATACCTGCAACCGATGACACCAGGATGTGCTGCTGAACACCAAAAAATCCTCCCGGGAGGGGGCAGGACCCTCACACGGATCCATCCCCCCCCACTTATCACCCCCCCCCCCCCCCCCCCAACAAAAATTTTACCAAAATATTAGTTTTCCCCAGAATTCCCAGTTATCAGCTATAACCCCCTCCCCGACAGTTCGCCCCCCCCCCCCTGAGGGGAGAAAGAGCGGAACCACCTCTCACCAGGACCACCCACCCCTGTGCCGACCAAAACCCCCCAAACTTCGCACTGAGCAACCACAGGGGGCCCCCCACACACGTTACTAGGACTCAGGGGACACTACTATTTTTTCCCGTACTCAAGAGTTTTCCTGTGTTATTGTGGTGTTACAGGGGACTGCAGGGGACATCTACTACTTACTGTCCAAAGTTTCACTGTTTTTCTGTGTGTTTTTAATAGGACTGAAAGGACATTACTCCTTTATTTTAATTCAGTTTCATGTTTTTCTGTGTTTTTACTAGGACTGAGGTGACATCTCTACATTACTGTTTTTAATTTTATCACTGTTTTTTGTGGTGTTACATGGGAATGCAGGGGAAACTACTACTTTATCGTACTCGAGGGGGTATCACTGTGTTATCTTGGGTGTTACAAGGATGGGGGGGAAAATTCTCATTTCTGTACTCAGATTTCACGGTTACTGGGGTGTTCATAGACTGCGGTACATCTATAATTATCTGTCCAAATTTTTCCTGTGTTATCGTGGTGTTACATAGGATGCAGGGACATCACTCCATTATCTGTTTCAGAGAGTTTCACGTTTATCTGTGGTGTTAAATAGGACTGCAGGGGACTCTACTCCATTATCTTATTCAAGATAATCACTTTTAAAAATCTGTTTTACATAATTTGGGGGGCATTACTACATTACCTTATTAAATTTTAACATGTATTTTCTTGCGTTACAAAATTTTCGGGGACATCAACTCCATTATCTTACTCAAGTTATCACTGTTTAGTTTCTTTACTTTAACTCGGGGGCATCTACCCTTTTTATCTGTATTCATTTTTTTTCACTTTTATCTGTTTTTACAAACTCATCCCATCTCTCCTTTATTACTCAAAAATTAAACTTTGTTTACTTGTTTTACTAAACTCATACATCCCCAAAATTTTGTACTCAGAGGTTTCACTTAACCCTGTATTTTAAAAAACTGCGGGGACACTACTACTTTAAACGACCAAAGGACACTGTTTATCTATTTTTTACATAGGACTCGGGGGACACTACCCTTATCTTATTTTAATAAACTCCGGGGATATCTACACATTATCTGTATTCATTGTTATCACTTTTGATATTTTGGGTTTCCCATAGGATTTCCCATTAAACCCTACTACATTACCACTCAAATTATAAATGTTTTCTCGGGGTGTTCCATAACTCAGTACACCCTACCATTATTTTACTCAAAAAATAAACCTTTCCCTTACCCATCATTTGACCCCTTTTATACTCACTGACCCCTTAAATTTCCATCCTACCCCTTAAAACTCACTGACCCCCTTAAACTCCATAAAGGGGACACCCATACTACTGACCCTTTAAACCCCCATCACTGACACCTTATCCCTCAGGACCCCTAACCCATCACTGACCCCTTTATACTCACTGTTTCCCTTACATCACTGACCCCTTTAACCTCACTGGCCCGACTCCATCACGACACCTTTTATACCCCCTAAACCCTTTAAACACCTCACGACACCAAAAAATACTCACTGAGCCCTTACCCAAACACTGACCCCTTTAACCCTGACCCTCACACCATCACTGACCCTTATACCCACCTGGGCCCCTCCCCCCATAAAGGATCCCCTTTTATCCCTCACGGACCCCCCCCATCCTGACCCTTATACTCACGGCCCTTTCCCATCACTGACACTTATACTCACGACCCTTACCCTCACGCACCTTATACCACTACCTTCCCATCCCCGACCCTTATACTCACTGACCCTTACCCACACTGACCATACTCACTACCCCTTACTTCATCACTGACACCTTATACTCATACCCTTTAAAACCCCACTGACACTTTAAACCACGAGCCCTTACCCATCACGCACCTATATTTCACTGACCCTTACTCTCACGACACCTTATACTCACTCCCTTTAAACCCCATCACCCCCCTTATACCACTGAGCCCTTCCCACACTAACCCCTTATACTCAGCCCCTACCCATACTACACCCCTTTACCACAAAACCCCCTTTACACCATCACTAACCCTACCCAAGACCCCTTTATACCACGGTTCTACTCATCACTGCATTTAAAATTCACTGCCCCCTTCCCCATCACTACACCTTTACTACTACCCTACCCACACGACCCCTTTTTACCACGACCCTTCCCCAATCACGACACCTTATACCCACTACCCTTACCTCACGACACCTTTACTACGACCCTTACTCCTCAGACACCCATACCACTGACCCTTACCCCACACTGACCCCCTTATACTCACTGACCCTACCCACATAACCTTATATCACGACCTTACCCATCACGAAAACCTTATACTCACGACCCCCTTACACCTGAAAAACCGTATACTCACTGAGCCCTTACTCCATCACTGACACCTTATACTCACTGAGCCCTTACTCCATCACTGACACCTTATACTCACTGAGCCCCTCCCCATCACTGACACCTTATACTCACTGAGCCCTTACACCATCACTGACACCTTATACTCACTGAGCCTTCCGTCCCATCACTCTGGCACATTTTACTCAACTGAGCCCCTCCCCATCACTGACACTTATACTCACTGAGCCCTTACACCATCACTGACACCTTATACTCACTGATCCCTTACATCACTGACATCATACTCACTGAGCCCTTATTCCATCACTGACACCTCATACTCACTGATCCCTTACACCATCACTGACACCTTATACTCACTGATCCCTTACATCACTGACACCTTATACTCACTGAGCCCTTACTCCATCACTGACACCTTATACTCACTGAGCCCCTCCCCATCACTGACACTTATACTCACTGATCCCTTACATCACTGACATCATACTCACTGAGCCCTTATTCCTATCAAGTCACTCTCATACAAATGATTCCCTTACACCATCACTGACACCTTATACTCACTGATCCCTTACATCACTGACACCTTATACTCACTGAGCCCTTACACCATCACTGACACCTTATACTCACTGAGCCCTTACACCATCACTGACACCTTATACTCACTGAGCCCTTACTCCATCACTGACACCTTATACTCACTGAGCCCTTACTCCATCACTGACACCTTATACTCACTGATCCCTTACATCACTGACTTATTACTATACTGAGACCCTTGACTACACATCCTGACCACCTTATTCTCTGAATCCCTTACCTCACTGACATCATACTCACTGAGCCCTTATTCCATCACTGACACCTTATACTCACTGAGCCCTTACACCATCAAAGACACCTTATACTCACTGACACCTTCTCACAATCACTGACTCCTTATACTAATGAGCCCTTATCCATCACTGTAACCTTACAATAAAGCTAATGGAGCACTCGTACTACCATACACAAATGACACCTTTTACTCACTGAGCCCTTACTCCATCACTGACACCTTATACTCACCTGATGGCTCCGTACATCATCTCTGACACCTTATACTCACTGAGCCCTTACACCATCACTGACACCTTATACTCACTGAGCCCCTCCCCCATCACCGACACCTTATACTCACTGAGCCCCTCCCCCATCACTGACCCCTTATACTCACTGATCCCTTACATCATCATGATACACCTATATCTTCACTGGAGCCCCTTACATCACTGACACCTAGTATTACTCATGAGCCCTTACTCCATCACTGACACCTTATACTCACTGAGCCTTGACATCATCACTGACACCTTATACTCACTGATCCCTTACATCACTGACACCTTATACTCACTGAGCCCTTACTCCATCACTGACACCTTATACTCACTGAGCCCTTACACCATCACTGACACCTTATACTCACTGAGCCCTTACACCATCACTGAACCCTTACTCCATCACTGACACCTTATACTCACTGAGCCCTTACTCCATCACTGACACCTTATACTCACTGAGCCCTTACTCCATCACTGACACCTTATACTCACTGATCCTTACCACCTCCGACACCTTATACTCACGAGCCCTCCCCATCATTGACCCCTTATTTACTCAATGAGTCCCCTTATCCATCATCACTGACACCTGTTATACCTCACTGTAGACCCTTACATCACTGACACCTTATACTCATGAGCTCTCGACACCATCACCTGACTCTTATACTCACTGAGCCTTGACATCATCACTGACACCTTATACTCACTGATCCCTTACATCACTGACACCTTATACTCACTGAGCCCTGACTCCATCACTGAACACCCCCCCTTTTACTCATGACTCCCTTACACCATCACTGACACCTTATACTCACTGATCCCTTACACCATCACTGACACCTTATACTCACTGAGCCCTTACTCCATCACTGACACCTTATACTCACTGAGCCCTTACACCATCACTGACACCTTATACTCACTGAGCCCTTACACCATCACTGACACCTTATACTCACTGAGCCCTTACACCATCACTGACACCTTATACTCACTGAGCCCTTACACCCTACTGACACCTATAATCACGGAGCCCTTGTAACAATCAGGACACCTTATACTCACTGAGCCCCTCCCCATCACTGACACCTTATACTCACTGAGCCCTTACACCCACACTGACATCTTATACTCACTGAGCCCTTACTCCAACACTGACACCTTATACTCACTGAGCCCTGACTCTTTAACTGACACCTTATACTCATGGCCCCTCCACCCATCACTGAAAAACCTTATACTCACTGAGCCCTTACTCCATCACTGACACCTTATACTCACTGAGCCCTTACTCCATCACTGACATCTTATACTCACTGAGCCCTTACTCCATCACTGACATCTTATACTCACTGAGCCCTTACTCCATCACTGAAACCTTATAATCACTGATCCCTTGCACCATCACTGACACCTTATAATCACTGAGCCCTTGCACCATCACTGACACCTTATAATCACTGAGCCCTTGCACCATCACTGACATCTTATACTCACTGAGCCCCTCCCCATCACTGACACCTTATACTCACTGAGCCCTTACTCCATCACTGACACCTTATACTCACTGATCCCTTACATCACTGACACCTTATACTCACTGAGCCCTTATTCCATCACTGACACCTCATACTCACTGATCCCTTACATCACTGACATCTTATACTCACTGAGCCCTTACACCATCACTGACACCTTATACTCACTGAGCCCTTACTCCATCACTGACACCTTATACTCACTGAGCCCTTACATCACTGACACCTTATACTCACTGAGCCCTTACATCACTGACACCTTATACTCACTGAGCCCTTACTCCATCACTGACACCTTATACTCACTGAGCCCTTACTCCATCACTGACACCTTATACTCACTGAGCCCTTACTCCATCACTGACACCTTATACTCACTGAGCCCTTACACCATCACTGACACCTTATACTCACTGAGCCCCTCCCCCATCACTGACCCCTTATACTCACTGATCCCTTACTCCATCACTGACACCTTGATACTTTACACCTGAGCAACTTACTCCATCACTGACACCTTATACTCACTGAGCCCTTACTCCATCACTGACACCTTATACTCACTGATCCCTTACACCATCACTGACACCTTATACTCACTGAGCCCTTACACCATCATGACCCTTTTACTCCAACTGAGCCATTTACACCATCATGAACACATTATACTCACAGAGTCCTTAACACTCAATCACTGACACTTAACATCACTGAGCCCTTACGCCATCACTGAGCCCTTACACCATCACTGACACCTTATACTCACTGAGCCCTTACTCCATCACTGACACCTTATACTCACTGAGCCCTTACTCCATCACTGACACCTTATACTCACTGAGCCCTTACACCATCACTGACACCTTATACTCACTGAGCCCTTACACCATCACTGACACCTTATACTCACTGATCCCTTACACCATCACTGACACCTTATACTCACTGAGCCCCTCCCCCATCACTGACACCTTATACTCACTGAGCCCTTACTCCATCACTGACACCTTATACTCACTGAGCCCTTACGCCATCACTGAACCCTTACTCCATCACTGACACCTTATACTCACTGAGCCCTTACTCCAACACTGACACCTTATACTCACTGAGCCCTTACACCATCACTGACACCTTATACTCACCATATAATATGTTTATTTCTTTATCCTTCTACCCCCGTTCAGCCTCTCGGACACTCTCGATACAATCGTATGTGTGTAGTGACATCTACGCTCTTCTCGCTCTCATGAAATAAACCATGATTTTATTTATTTAATATTTTTTTTCGTTACCCCATATCATTATTAATTTTATATACCATGGGAAAACTTCTGTAGTGTTATTTATAATTTGATTTCGGCGTTCGTACAGTTTATTTCAGATTGCATTAGGGAGTAAACCAATAGGAGCTGCTCGCTCGGCTCCCCATTGGTTTCATTCGACTGTGTCAATTAACGGCGCCTCTTTTTAACTTAGCCACTCACAGAGCGCGCTCTGAATTTCTTATCCCCATAGAACTTCTATGATAATTTAGCTCCGGTGCTATGATTGGCTAAGCTGGACGAGCCCCCGCTGCTTCAAACCAAATCAGTCGTTTCTGCATTTTTACTGTATTTTGAAAACTGTCCCGACCTTTGAATATGATTGGTCAATTTTTCTCCATTGGCTATAATGGGTCCTGTCGCTCGATTCTGATTGGTTAATACTCCATTCAATTAAGGTTAGATTGGGCCAATGTCCGCTACTATTTGATGCGTACAAACTATCCATAGGATATAATGGGTGTTTGTTGCTCCTCTTTCTGATTGGCTGGTTTATGCCGACCAATGAGATAGCTTAAACATTTGAATTACTGTTTTTCGGCAATTCTTCTATGGCAATTCCCCTATGTAGGGCGGTCTCGGCGTACAAAACGCGTTGTTCGGGTTTTTTATAACTGCTTTACTTTGGTAAAGAAGGGTTCGGCTCTTTATTGATATTGTTTTACATTTATTAAAAAAATAATTTTTTTGGATTAATACTTCATCACGCTCAGCGCTGAGCGCCGAGATCTTCAGTGGCCGATTCTCCATAGATACAATGGACTAGTAGCTCGCGCACTATGATTGGCTGAGGGATTGCCCAATCCCCACTAGCTCAGCAATCACGTCTTTCTGTCTTTTTACTGTTTTTGAACTTATCCGCCTTTGACTTTGATTCGGTCCAAATCCTCCATAGGATTTAATGGGTCCCTTGTCGATCTTTTCTGATTGGTCATAGTTCGTCCATAGGTTTTAATGGGTCTTGTCCGCTTCCTTTTCTGATTGGCCATGAAAGTAGCCATAGTCCGCTAGCTTTACTCAGACTCTGCAAGCTCTTTTCAGCATTTTTACTGTATTTTTGAACTGTCCTTGCCGTGGATTCTGGTTTGGTCTAAACTTTTCTTAGGATATAAGGGTCTTTGTCGCTATTATTTGATTGGCTGAGCTAGCCAAGCCCCACGCTAGCTCAGCCAATCAGACTTTTTTCAGCATTTTTACTGTTATTTTGAACTGTCCGACGTGGGATTCTGATTGGTCAATCTTTCCCACCATAGGTTTTTAATGGGAGAGAGATGGGTGGGGGGGTTCATTGTCGATCCTATTCTTTTTTTTTTTTTTTCTTTTTTAATCAACATTTTATTGACACAAAATCAATCATACAGATATATAGTTTAGTGACATGTTAACAGCGTCATTAATTTTCTACATACAATATTCATAATAAGCCAATCTTGATAACTTATCTCTGACAACAAAAAATAACCTGGCCTAACTTCAAGCCAAAAATCTATACATGGACTTGTGCCTATGTGCCTTGTCACCTTCTCCGCCACCTAGATGTCAGAGTCCTAGATAACTTTAAGTCTTATTTTGCAACCTTCCCAAAGTTCCCCTTAAAGCTGCACTAAGATACCATTTGGTATATTGAAAAACGGAAATTAATTTATCTATTTCCTCTTGCGTGTAAAATTTGTCAATAAATAACTTCCACTTTTTAAAAAAGGCTTTCGTTTTTGTTTTCTTGTGTCGCTCCGTAAAAACCTGATCAGCGATGAGGTACAATTTGGTTTGAGATAAAATCATCTCATTTAATGGCAAATCGGCTTCAAAAGACATCTCTGTGCAATCAGTAACACAATATGAACCAGAGGGGAATGCTACTCGCTACCTCTACATCATCATCCTCATCCTCCTCTCCCTGATCATGTAGAAGAAACAGCAGAGGAGACAAAACCAAAGGGCCCCTCCAAAGTGATAGAACCAGGTTCCTTACCCTCTGCCAGTAAATGTGGACTCTAGGGCATGTCCATAAACCACGATACAAATCAGTTTTTGACTCTCCACATTTAGGACATGCAGTAAGCCGGTCAGGAAGAGAAGCATTTGGTGGAATATTGAATGCATAGATAGCAGAAGGTAGCATCTTGAAGTAGGTCTCGCGCCACTTCTCATTTATGACACATTTTCTAATTGTTTCCCATCCTCTAAGTATGACAGGTGCTACGCTTGGAGTGGACGTCCAGCGGCTCCATTTCTCAAAGCTAATATCACTTTTAACTTTGATGTATTGTCGCTCCTATTCTGATTGGTCTAAACTTCCCCATAGGTTAGAATGGGTCACTGTCGCTCCTATTCTGATTGGCCGGTTTATGCCGACCAATGAGAATAGCTTTCAGAATTTGAATTACTGTATTTCCCGGCAATTTCCAATATCCTAATTCTTGAATTCAGATATTGGAAAGTGATTTTGTTTTATGTATTTTTTATTTTTGAGGTTTCAGCTCTTTTCCTGAGAATGTTTTCCGCCTTTATAAAGGCGATTTTTGATTCTTACTCCGCACCGACATCTGGAATGATTTCTTGCTGTTCCAGCCTGTCTCGCATCGGACCAGATTTTCGCCGCAGCCCCGCACGGCGCCTAAGTCCCGCACTGCACCCATGTCCCCGCACTGCGCCCATGTCCCCGCACTGCGCCCCAAACACACTGGCGAGGCGCGGCGGACTTTTCCCCGCATGTATGAGTGCGCTACCTCCAGCGGCGAATCATAGGCGCAGCGCCGCACTGCGCCTCGGTCCCGCACTGCGCCTAACACACTGGCGAGGCGCGGCGGACTTTACATAGTATGTATGACTGCACCTCCTTGGACGGCGAATCATAGGCGCAGCCCCGCTCTGCGCCTCAGTCCCCGCACTGCGCCTCACACACTGGCGAGGCGTGGCGGACTTTACATGTTATGTATGAGCGCGCCTTCGGCGTCGACATAAATCAGGCGCAGATTTCACATTGAAATCGGGCGAAACGGCGCGCTCCGACCCGGCGAGCTTCATACATGTCGCCCCTTGTTCTCACACTGCAGCGCCGCACACTTGCTGCACAATCACTGACGCTCTATCTCACAGACATCACTTCATATATTACTATCACTTTACACTTCCTAATAACCTGCACGCTCCTGCGAGACCTCTCACTGTTGGACCAGCCGGACCAAGGTACAAGGGGGTCACCTGAGCCCGAAGTGTCGCTTTGTAGATAGAAAGCTCTAAATCTACGCCCCGCGGTAGAACAGCTTCATAGATTCAGGTGCGTTCTACGCTACTAATGCGCGCAAAAACATGGCGTCAAAAATGATAGCGGTCGCCCCATAGTGATTATTACCTTCATTTCTATCTTGCACTTCTGATCTCACGTCTTGCAGAGAAACATAACACGGAGTTTACACTTAATCTGCTTATCTCTGGCACCATGACTGCCGCTCACTGGGGCCCACTTATAGTGGCCTTATGTCTCGCACACTAACTCCCCATAACACTCACTTATCTCTTCCTCACTGATCCCCACTCACTTACCCCTTGCACACTGATCCCCACTCACTTACCCCTTGCTCACTGATCCCCACTCACTTATCTCTTGCTCACTGATCCCCACTCACTTATCTCTTGCTCACTGATCCCCACTCACTTACCCCTTGCACACTGATCCCCACTCACTTACCCCTTGCTCACTGATCCCCACTCACTTATCTCTTGCTCACTGATCCCCACTCACTTACCCCTTGCACACTGATCCCCACTCACTTATCTCTTGCTCACTGATCCCCACTCACTTATCTCTTGCTCACTGATCCCCACTCACTTATCTCTTGCACACTGATCCCCACTCACTTACCCCTTGCACACTGATCCCCACTCACTAACCCCTTGCTCAATCATCCCCACTCACTTACCCCTTGCTCACTGATCCCCACTCACTTACCCCTTGCTCACTGATCCCCACTCACTGATCCCTCCTCCTGATCACCCCATCACTTATCTTTCCCCAAAGACCCCACTCACTTACCCCTTCTACTGATCCCCACCCCTGATCCCCCCCACTTACCCTTGCTCACTGATCCCCCCTTTCCTTTTTTTGCCCC
>JAODAL010048630.1:0-28837 GCA_025379985.1 Phyllomedusa bahiana | reverse complement strand
CTCTTACCTCTTAGCTTAAAAGATTCATTTCCGAGCCACTTATAGGAGATCTAACTTTTCCCCTACATGAATTTCCCCAAAGCTCTGATTGTATTCGGGAAAAAGGAATCCCCAAAGCTTTATAGATTTCCGGGGACGATCGCTAAACCTTAAAACCCCTTTGTTGACCACCAACGGCAAAGAACTTAGCAAAGTCCGTTGGGCTTGTTTGGGCATAAAAGGGGTCCTGGAGAATTTTTTCGGGTGTGATTGATTAATTTTTCATAACCTTTAGGAATCTTTGCATCAGTATGTCAATCACCCCCTTTAGGGGTGAAAAGACTTCTCTTGCTGGAAAAGACTGGATCTTTGTTGATGGTGAAGTCCATTTGATCTGTATCACCTGTCGCATCCCTTGCTTGTAAATGGGTCTAAAATCGTTCCCTGCAGCAGGATAGGACGTTTTGGTTGGCTCACAATGAAATCTTTGGGTTTCTTACATGAGAGCTCTAATGGAGTTTTTATGGACGTATTGAAGTGTGCTTAGTGGATTTTGGGTGCTTTGTCTGGGCCAACACATTGGGGTTCCACTGTGGTTACTACCAGGAATCAGCTGCTTCTAAGATTTCTGCTTCACTAGGGCGCTCTGTTTCTTTCTTAATAGTGAGCTTCTCCTTTTACTTGTGGGCGTGTCCTTTACTTAAATGGGGCCTTGTTCCTCTCTCTGTTTGTTTTGTCCCCCCTTTTGTTTCCGGGGCTGCTTGTTGTCGTACCCTCTCTTTTCCCGGGGACCTTGTTTAACTTCATTTTTTGCACTTTGTTCACAAAAGCCTCGAGCCTTTGCGTTTCAGCCTTTGCGCGGGCATGGGGCTGCCCTGCGAAAAGCCCTGTGTTTGGAGGGGCTGGGTCTTGATCTTGTCTTTTTGAGAAGATGGGGTGGCTTTTTACATGGTGTGATGTTTAAGATGTTTTTTTCTGCTTGCAGGTACTGGGGTACTGGCTAACCCTGTATAGTCTGAATCTTCTCCCCTTGTTTTTGCAGTTTTTTTTTTTTTTTTTTTTTCTGTCCTGCCCCCACTTCACATACCCCCGGGCTATGTGGGGCTCGACGGGCACTAAACGCCTTCCTACTTGTCAATAATTACACCGTGTTTGAATCTGTAGTTTTAAAATTACAGGATGTAGGATTGGTAAAACTGATGGACAAACAAAAATTACATTAGAAAAACCTCACCGCCATTTTATTGTACCCCTGCCCAACTCCGTTAACACTAATTTCTAATCCCCCAATCACAGGCGGAACTCATGCTTTTTTGGCATGTAGACGGAAAGGGAAATCTCCTGCATTCAAACCGACATCAGTATGGGGGAAGAAAGGTGTTTTTAGTCCCCTTTGAACTGGAGGGGGTTGGGTGCCAGAAGGGCTGGTCGATATTTCAAAACTGCTGACTCCTGGGGTTTTTCACGCACAACCATCCTGGGTTTTTACAGAGAATGGTCCGAAAAAGAAAAAACACCCAGTAGGGGCATCCTGTGGCGGAAATGCCTTTTGAGCCAGAGGTCAAAGAAAGGGGCAACGGGTTCGAGCGATAAAAAGGGCAACAGTGACTCAAATAGCCCCCGTTAAAACCCAAAGGGAGGCAAAGAGCATCTCTGAACCACAACGGAACTTTGGGCAGATGGGCTACAGCACAGAAGACCACCCCGGGGTGCCACCCTTCAGCTAAGAACAGAAATGAGGCCCAATTTGCCCAAGCCATTGAAATTGGGCAGTAGAAGATTGGGAAAAAATTTCCTGGGGCTATGACTCGATTTTTTGCTGCGAAATATGGAGGGTCAGAATTTGGCGTCAAAAACTGAAACATGGGTCCATCCGCCTTTTATAACGGTTCCCAAGGCTGGGGGGTGGTGTGTCATGGTGTGGGGGAAATTTCTTGCACCTTTTTGGCCCCTTTTTACCAATTGACATCGTTTCAACACCTTGTGAATTATCCACGAAGAATTGAGGCAGTTCTGAAGGCAAAAGGGGGTCCAACCCGTTACTAGCATGGTGTACCTAATAAAGTGGCCGGTGAGTGTACATAGGCTGTTTGTAACAAACATAAAAACAGTGTACAAGGTAGAAATGCAGTAAACTTTACATGGTGGATAGCATGCCCAGGTCAATCTGAATAACAGCACAGTATAATCTTTTCATAGCTACACACAACAAGTTCAAACTTTTACTAGCATGCTTATGAAGCTAGATATAGCTAGACGTTTTCACAGCCTAACAGCTTACCAACTATGCTTCAACAAGAGTAAGATGAGTTTGGCTGGATGAGGGTCCTCTCTGTGCAGACATAGGTGAAATGAGTCATCTACCAAATAATGCAAAAGAACTTCCTCTTAGGCAGAAACAACAAACATTTGTGAAAGCCTGCAAACAAAGGCCAAAAGGGTGGCAAAAAGGGCATAATTTTTTTAACTAATGCATGTAAACCATATTGGGACACAAATAAAGACATTAATCACATGCCTATAAGCAGCACAATAACGCTCCACAATGGAGACAAGCTCGTCCAGGCTTTTGTGGTCCGTGTACCCCACACACCGCTGGTTGCACTGTTGCCGCTTTAATCCACGACATATATTGGAACCACTTTTCGCTGCCTGTCTCTTTAAGAGAATTGTCTCTTTAAAATTCCCATAGCATCCTACACCATATTGAGCTTCCCCAGCTCTGGGATCACCGCATGAGTCTTTCAGGCATGAGACAGAGGCAGAAGTCAGGTATAAACGGTTGCCTGGCTCCGTGGATTTATTTCATAACCAGAACAAAACGGATGGCAAACATGCACAGCAAAAACATAAACAAGGCTCCTTATCTTGGTGGCATGTGTCCTGGACTCCCCAGACATATTTCCAGAACCTGGCTGGGATATATACTCCCTTGTAGACCTTCCCAGCGGCAGCCTTACACAAGTTATAGTGACCAGGATTCTGGAGAAGGGTCTGGATACATTTCTAGATGTAACAATATAACAAGTTATAGTGTCCAGGATTCTGGAGAAGAGTCTGGATACATTTCTAGATGCAATAATATAACAAGTTATAGTGACTAGGATTCTGGAGAGGGTTCGTTGATCCAGGGATTTATTCCAATTGCCAGATTGGAGTCAGGAAGGAATTTTTTCCCTAACATGAGGACAATTGGCTTCTACCTAATGGGGGTTTTTGCCTTCCTCTGGATCAACACTTTAAGGGTGCTTTCACACGGTGCGGGTGTGTGGCGTTTTTGCCGATGCATTTTTCTATGCTAATGAGCCCTGTACGTTTTCGTATGCGAAAACCGTGCCAAATCCTTTAATGAATGTTGCGTTTTTCAATACTCAGAAACCCCACTAAATTAAAGAGTCCTGCGTTCGCCTGCGGCCGCAAAAACGCATTTGAGAAACGCAATGTTGTTGTTGTGGGGGGAAACAAAAAAGGAAACACGTGCTGCCAGCAGGGAAATTGGGTCTTCACATGACAGGAGAGAAGTTAAGAAAGAAACCCCGCCATGTCGCGCTCCAGGAGGATGTCAATAGACTGTCCTCTTTCATTTTCCCTAGTAAGTAAACTTGTCCTTTGCAGTTTCAGGGGGGCATGCCTTGTAATGTGTTTGTTTTCCCTTCTGACATTTGTGTTGGGGGGGCGGGGTGCCCCGACACCACAAAACCGGGTCATGTATCACTTCTTTCTAATCTCTACTGGCTTTGTAAGCAGTAAAAACCCCCTTAATCTTTGCAAACTTGGAAGAGGATTGCTAGCTTTCCCCCCTGGCAAAGCAAAAACATACTTTTGTTTCCCTGCCTTGTAACCCTGGCTCCTCCCCTTATAGATCTGTAGCGGCCCCAAGTTTCCCTTAGGATCTCACAAAACCCCGTGCCTTTCAAAACTGCGGCAATGTGAAACAAGTGGGGTTCCGGTTTTCCCAAACCCCCGCTGGTTTTTCCTTTTCGCCCTCAACTTCATCTGTTTCCCGTGCTTTCCCCATGTAACCAGTTTTCCCCATTTCCGCAGTGTAATGTCCCAAGCACAAGGTTTGTATCTGGGTCTGCTCGGCAGGGCCGGCCCAAGATTTGGGGGGGGGCTCTATAGTGTCCGGGCCATGATTTCACAGAGTTGACCAAGCCCCCTTTAAAAACGGCATCAAAACCTAACCCCTTGAACTGTCGCGCCAGTTTGCAATTTCCATTAAAGACATTTCAACAGCCCTGTCTCGGACTATCTCATGGCCCAAGGTCCATTTCCAATTTTTAAAAAGATTTTTTACCGTACAACATCTGTGTTGATGGGGACACTTTAGTTAGGGCAACTAAAGCCATCTCCCTGTCTAAATTTTCCGGTGGGGGACATTCGCCCGCAGGGCCCGTCGGCCTGCTTGGCAATACCCCTGTTTTTAAATGAATTTGGCCTAGCAGCGGCCGCCAAGATCCCGCGTCAGACGAACAGGGCCACAATGGACATTGCAGGTTTTTGCATGGTGAAGTTTGGCATCAATGGCTGTGCCCTTACCTCACGGCCTGTCCATATCCATTTTTGTAGTCCGATGTGGACTGGAGACATTGCCCACTCTCTTTTGCCGTCTCTTCCAAGCCTAATTTGACGTCACCAATGTCTAGGATGCAGGCAACAGTTCAGGGCATTGCCGTTGTAATTGAGCCTCTCAAACCTGCCATCCAGTAAGACCAATGCACAGTTTTAATGTCCCATGCAGAGGTCTTTGCAAAGCCTCATCATGTGTTCACACTATTCTTTTATGAAATTGGCCAGCAGGAATGCAAAGCTGACAGACTTGTCCCTGGCCTGGGTGCCCAATCAGTTACTGCATTGCAGTCCATGCTGGCACAGTAACACGTAATGGGCGAGATGCGGCAATTTGCTTTCCTCTCCCTGCGGAAGATAGATAACCTTAGGTCCGCTGCACATTCTAAGTAAATTTGGGCCGGCTTGGGAGCTAGCATGGTCCCAGATGTCCGGTGGACTCCCCTCCTAAACTGTGTGCACTGTACTTGCAAACCATCTTTGCAAACTTGAACAGGATTACATCCAAACTGTGGAACTGCTTGCAATTCATAGTTGGGCCAATGACCAGCAGCCGGAACAAGTCTTGCAACTGCACTGGCCAATGGGTGTTTTAGTTAGCGATTGTCAGTCCTAATGTTTTATTTTTCCACATTCTTTCACTCAAGGTGCTATGCTCCACCCCCGTCTTATAGGACACAAAAATGAAGTGTACAGCGATCGTGCAGTCTCTGGAATGATGCCTGGCTCGAAGTTGTCAACGGCTCTTTCCGGACCGGGATAACCCTTCCCGAAAATGGAGCACGCTGTTTTGGGTAAAACTGAGTCGGGCTCGATTTTCCTGCTGGCGGGAAAGTGGGTGGTCATGTTTTGGGGCTGCGAAGGGAAGGCCCTTTTCAAATGCTGTCCCTTTTCCCCTAAAAACCTCCATGTGAAAAATCGCTGGCGTTTTTCTGCTCCGATCGCTCCGCAAAGATCTGCAGGCGCAACAAAGAAGTGGCTCGTCCCCAATCCCGGCTCAAAACCATCTTAGCACTTTGAGGAGCTTCTGTTTTCTTCTCAAGCCTACTCGACAGCTGCGTTCCTAAGTGAACTGAACTGGCCACACCACCTGCCCTGAGCCCTGTCCTGACACTTCCAACTTTGTTTTACGAGTGTGTCGGAGAGCAACCCCTATTGTCATGTAAAGTCCGGCAAGTTCCGGCTTTGGGTAACAGAGGGGGGGGGCGCGACCGCAGGGTCTGTCAGTTCAGGGGTTGGGTACTTCCCGAGTGTGGCTCCTGCAAGAATTGGGCTTTGAGGGGAACAGCGTTTCCAGAATCTTATCGGGCCGCTATTTGACGTGGGCTTCCCCCCTGATGCCATTTGCTGGGACCTGTGTGTCCAATGTGGCCACTGCCTTTGGCCCAGCCAATGGAACACTCGAAATATAGCCTAACCAATCATATTGTTGAGCGTTTTCGGTCATGGAAACAATCTTTGACTTTGGGATGGGGCAAATTCTGGAGTCCAGGAGGCCTTCAAGCCCCCCTCATTGTGGATTCCCCCTTTTTGAATCTCTGCAAACCACATTGCTTGTTTGAAGGCCAGACTACACTATACCATTGCATGAGACAAGGTCGACTCAAGCTACTTGCCTCCTCTGTCCATTTCAGCAAGCTGTCATCCAAACGATCTTTTCACATAAATGTCTAGCCTGGACGAAGTACCCTCGTGTGTGACTGTTGCTGAAATCACCCCCGTGTCGCATTTCCGGGCTCCCAAAGGTGGCCGATTTTGGCGCTTGCATTGTTGATTAAGTTCCAAAATGTCCTTGAACAGGATGGAATGGGTCTTGTTTTTGAGACTCCAGCACTATTGTAGAGCTGGGACATGCATGCATTGGACTCGGGGGCCTAACAGAATTTTCCCGTGGCCTTGGTCGCCTGGTTTGAATGTTTGAAACGACAAGGTATTGGTTACACGCATTCCCGGACTTCATTTAGCTTTTGAAAATGCGCACATTTTCTCCGTCCCCAATTTGGTATAAAACAAAGCTGCAGGCTACAGGCCCTGCCTTATCCATACCCTCTTTGATGTGAAAGGTGCTGCTTGGTGGATTTGTGGGGCTCTTGCTCTAAAGGCTGTGCCTCCCGCCTGAAGGTGATTTCATCTTTGCCGTTTGATAATGGCCTCGCCCCCGTCTTGTCACACGCCCAAGCCCCTGTAAGGGTCTCTGCTTCTCCAAATTCTGTGACCTGCTTGGGGTTCAACAGTGAAGTTGGGTGGAAATGCAAGGGTCTGGCAATTTGGGGGATGTTGCCTCCTTGTTATTGCCTAAAAGGCCAGGATATGGGCTTCCTTCCTATGGACGGTTCCCCAACCAATATCCAGTGTGTGTGCCATTGGGCCCCCTTTAAAATTGCTTACCCGCGCACTACTAGCATGGCCCACGTAACAAGTGATGTATTGGCGTGTTTCATGTTTTCTTGTTGTTTGCCTTTCTTCTTCTAGACAGAGGGCATCGTGTGCTTTCTCAGCCTTAAGATCGGGTGACTGCCTCCGAAGAAGAACTGCCAGAGCTGGAGATGGTCCAAGACATTGCTGAAGATGCTGGTTCGGCAGACCAAGAACTGCAGACATTGCCCGAAGTGGGGGCAGATCAACGCGGTGATCAAGAAATACAGGTCCCTGCGGAGGGCGTTACAGCCACCAATACCTCCACCATGCCGAGGTTCTCCCTCCACTCCGAACACCCGCATGACAGCAGCCAGCAGGCCCTTGGCAGTCGATGGCACAATTGTTTGTTGCGTCGGGTCTCGGCAATGACTTGTATGACTCGTTTGGAGCCACTGTTGCTGGACACTGTCGCTCTATTCCAGTGGTCCCACCGCAATGCCATACAACAGACTTTTTGTTTCATCTTGTGCCGATGTAATTTGTCCAGTGTCCACAGAAACTTCCGGAGTAGGGGCCTTAATCTCCAAATTCGAATTTTGCATGGGGTGTGTTCTTCTCGCAGCCCCACATTAACCCCCAGTCGTGTGGGCCAGGTGAATGCACCCGCTGCCTCCAGCTCAAGTTGCCCGAGGTCCAATTATTGCCTATGCAGTAACCCCCACCACCGGGAACGACGTGCCCAGTCCACCAGCTCCAGGTACCAGACCTCGTACCTTGCATGGCTTAATTCCTCTCCCTTGCCCGTCACTTTGCAGGGCCCAGTGAATGCATTCAGTAATCAATGGCTACTCTCCACAACCACCACAAGATTCTATTTCTGGTGGCCCAAATCTCACGGCAAATCCATCTTTTGGATCACGATCCGCGCCCCGCAGGGGCTTCCAATGTGCCCTAACATGTGTGCCCAAGTTCCACCAGTCTTTTTGGTGGGTTAGGAGGAGGGAGAGGCCAGCGACGTTTGTGTTTTTTTGGGGGTCCCGCTATTGTTTTACAGTTTATTTTTGGGGGGGCCAAACTACCCATGTCTAAGCAGGTTTACTCACGGCTAGTTGGCTCACTGAATTTAGTTCGCAGCATTGCAATGCAAATGTTTGGCCGCCTCTAGGTTAGGAATATGACATGCTGACCACAGCGGCCATGGCCATGCTATATTGTGCTGCTTGTGGTGTGGAAGTGGGCTCCAGTCGGGCACTATGTTTTGTGTCGTTACATTGCACTAACTCAAGTTTTTGGGCGGAATTCCTGCACCCTTCGATAGTTAGTTCCTGCTTGGCTTCCTGCACTCGGCAAATGCTGTCCCAGCGACAGACATGTTGTGGCCTCAGTTGAGCTGGATTGCCAAACTGGACTCCATATTTGTCTGCACGGTGCCAACGAAATTTGGCCAGAGAGCACGTTTAGGGTTTCCCAGCTTTGCATTAAGCATATCCCTTCCCTGGCACTGGAATGTTTTGGGGGAAAAAAAATCCAAAGTGTCCCAAAGTGATGATGCTTGTGCTACAATATATTTGCAGGGTTTAGTAGCTGCTACTCGCGCCCCAGAGCACTGTAAGGTTTGGGGGGTCAAGCAAGCCTAAATGTTTGTTCTACATCCTTCCAAGATGGTCGTCCCTTCATGTTTTAGGTTGAACACTTGGCTTGCAGCAAGCCGTTATTTTCATGTTGTTTGCCACTAATACAAAGTTCCCTCTTTGCCAAAAAAAAAAAAAAATTTAAAAAAGAAAAGGGGGCATGCATGTTGACCAACACAACACTTCCCCTGCCTCCAGTGTGGGTTTGTTAGTAGCATGTAAGGCCTTGGCCCTGCAGGCCCTTAGTGACATTCCCTCTATGTTTACGTAGGGAGCAGGGCACCTTTGGCACTGTTTGACCCGCAATAGGGGGGACCGAACTCCAAATTTCATTATTTTGAAAATTTACCATGGCTGCACTTGTTTTGGGCCAAAATCGCCCTAAACTTGTTTTTGCCGTGTACAGCCTTTCTGGTGTCGACCTATGTTTGGTACTGTAATGTTTGTGTTTGTTTGCCTCCACTTTCAAATGTTGCACTTTATGGCCTATAAAACTGTGATTCTTCCCAGTAAAGACAAAGTTTACAAATCTGCTGTGTTTGTTTTCTTTTGGGGGGGGCTAAAGCTGATTGAAACAGTCCTGCTGGCCGGTAGTGTGCCCGGCAATTTCACGGTCAAAACCCCACTCCGACTTCCCGTGTGTGGGGGGGCCCCCAACATCATGATGTCTATCCAGGCAACAGAACAACTGCAGTATGTCCAGATCCCTAAGTACTTCACGACACCACGCTGCTGAGACTAGGTGTGGGGGATTTGCAAGACTTGCACCCTCCGCGGCGAAGTGGCACAGGTCAGCAGTCGAAGCCTACAGTAAAATGCGGACTGGCGTCGAAATCCGGAAGTCTAATTCCGTGGTGCCTCCTGGGATTACACAGGCACATTGGGGGCCTTGAGGCATTAGGGCCGGCACAAACCCACGGAGCATTGGGGCCGCTTATGGAATGCAGTAGGTGTGTCCTGATGTCTTCCGTTTGCTTGGAGGTGGAATTCCTGGAAATGACAGGGATCGGAGTCAGGGGATACTGGCAGTCCATCTGTAGCAGGGACCACATTGAGGATTAGGCAAAAAATGCTGTTCATGCTCCACATGTGGGACCCTGGGTATGGTTTGTCCACAATGGGTACTGCCGTCCTCGCCAACTGATCCACCGCCCGGTGCAAAATATGTTGACTCGCCTTACCCTCCCTGGCAAAGATGGTGTACCGTTAAACGAGTCAAATCCCCCGACACAGAAGAATGAAATGTCCACCTGCTCTAGTGACCCCATATCCCCCACCTTTCCAGTTCTAATTTTCTCCAGCTATCATCTCTCAGCATAACTGCAATCTGTAACCTCTCCTCTCCACTGGGATCTTCCATCTACCTTAAAACACGCCTTCAAACCCCCTTTACTTAAAAAAAGCCCTCTCTGGTCCCGTCCTGTGCTGCTAAGCTACCGACCAGTCTCTAGACCTGGCCTTCATCCTCTAAACTCCTGAACGCTTGGTCTACTCTCGCCTAAATTCGTCTATCCTCCGCTAACTCTCTTCTTGACCCCTCAGCAATCAGGTTTCCCACCCTACACCTCCACGGAAACGGCTCTAACTAAAGTCTCCAATGATCTCCTATCATTCTAAATCTCAGGGCATCTTCTCATTGTTGCTTCTTCGGATCGCTCTGCAACGTTGACACTGTGAACACCACTCTCCTCAGCATACTCAGCACCCACATTGGCCTCCAGGACACTGCTCTCTCTTGGTCTCATCTTACCTTTCTAACCTGCTCCTTCAAGTGTCTCATTAGCAGGTTCACCTTCCTCTACTGTACCTCCTTGCTGTCGGGGTTCCTCAGGAATCCGTTCCTTGGTCCTTTTTCCTCATCTCATCTATACAGCCCCCCATTGGACAACCATCAGCAGATTTGCTTCCAGTACCATCTCTACGCTGAGACACCCAATTAACACCTCCTCCCGAGACATCATCCTGCTCTGCTACAAAACACCAGACTAGCCTTCTGCTGTCTCTGACAGCATGTCCTCCTGTATCTTAAACTAAACCTCACTAAACTGAACATCTAGTCATCCACCATTACTACAGACCTTACCCTGCCATTTCTGTCTCCGGTGTGCACCACCATAACTCTAGGCGAGCATTCCCGCTGTCTTGGAGTTAACAATTCCATCTGTCTTTCATCCCCTATATCCAATCCCTGCCCGCTCCTGTCACCTGCACCTCAAGAACATCTCCATAATCCGTCTTTCTCACTGTGGAAACAACTCAAATTTCACATTGTTGGCTCTTATTCATTTCTCATCTCGACTACTGTAACTCCTTGCTTATGCGGCTCCCTCTGTGCAACCTCCCCTCGCCAATCTGTCCTGAATGCAGCAGCCAGGCTGTCTTTCTTTCCAGCCGCTATACTTGATGCCTCTACCCATGTGTCAGTCACTGCACTGTTGCCTATCCAGTACAAGGATACAACAAAACCTCATCACTCATCAACTCATAAAGTTCTCCACAAATGCTGCACCTCCCCTACACTCCTCCCATCATCTCTGTACTACCACCCTAGCCCGCTCTCTCCACTCTGCTGATGATATCAGGCTAACACTCATCAATCATCCTAACCTCCCATGCCCGTCTCCAAGACTTCCGCACGTGGCGTCAACCAGTTCTCTGGAACAAGCTACCGGTCGGGCGATCAGGCACATCAGAACTCTCATAGCTGTTAAAAGGGCCCTGAGAATACATCATCTCACTCTAGCCACCAGAATCCCTAAGGCTAACACCTCCCCCCCCTCCCCCCACACTCCCTAATAGCGCACTATCATCTCATTTTCGGCACTTAACTGTGTATTAGATGACTGTTTTGGTGCAGGTTTATCTCGAATTCATAACATAAAACAACTTCCCATATTTATGTCACATGGCTTGGACCATTGTAAATCTGCACTTCTTAACCCTTCGTTTCTCTCCGGACACCGAATAGATTGTAAGCTCTTGCGAGCAGGGCCCTCTCACCTTGTGTTTCATCTGTAAGTAGCTTTTCATTGTGCAATGTATTTCTTTTGTCTGTACTTACACCCTCCAAATTGTAAAGTGCTGCGGAATATGTTGGCGCTAAATAATTAAGTTTTATTATTATTATCCCCCACCCCCGCACATCCAACAATCCAGGGATGGAATGCTTGGCCCCAAAGATATGGGCCTTTGCCGTCACATTAGAAAATAATTGTGACGGTTAGCTGTGAAGAAAAACAAACAGTGTATGTTTAGACTTTTAATTTCTCCTTGGGATGGGGGTTTGGGCCAAAATGGTCTTGAATTGCTCCCGAATGGCCCAACCATCATTGAATTGGGTATTTGGACCATAATTTACTGGGAAATGATTGGCAGTAACATTTTGGGACACATCGGCATGGCCGGGCTCGAGTACGCGCAACGTGTTGTGCAGGACACAGCATGCTTTCACACGGCCAGGATGCCAAAGGCACACTCTACAAAGCGCCGGGCTCTGCTGAGTCTGGCATTGAATAAACGCTTGGGCACAGTCAGTCCTCGCCTCGAGTACGGCCTCATGAGGTGTGGCTGCAGCGCGAATGGCTCGTCGGCCACAAAAACGTATGGCAATGCCAGGGGATGGGGTGGAATGGGCTGGGGTGGCGGTAGGGTCTGGAGGTTGGCCAATATCCACTGTCCGATATTAGAGGCATCCAACACACGTGAATCAGCCGTACTGCCGTAAGCACCCACATCGATGGCAACAAAACGATAGTTTGTATCTGCAACTGGAAAAAAGGAACTTATCCCTAATAATTGGTTAAGCATTAGGTAATTACTCCATCGCACATGAACAGAAGAACCAAAAATTGGAGTGTGTATGATACTTGTGTGCAATATAAAATTTAACTTTTACTTCACAATTAAAATAATATGCGGCTGAGCATTAAATACTTTAAATAAAAAACACACATAAAGTGCCAATGAAGAAATGGCCTTTGATAACTCAAACCCTTTTTGGGACGAGTCCCCTGGGGTTTTTCCACCCGGTGAAAGATCGTTGGGAAGGAAATCGTCCCAAAAGGGGGGGCCCCCTCCCCGGGTACAGGGGCTTCCCCTTTATAACTCAAGTCTTACCCTTACGTTTTTAATAAAACAGACCCCCAACCATTTTTTTCGACCCACCACAAATTTCTCTTCAGGGGAAAAATTTGGAAGTAAATGTTATAAATCAAAAAAAGGAATAAAAAAAAAATTTCAAAGGATTGGGGGTTTTTAAACAGTTTAAATTTTTAACCCCCAATTTCATCCTGCCCCAAATTTTAAAAAATATTTAAATATTTGCAGGTTTAATAGGGTTACCCAAAATTTGCTGTTTGGGGTATTTTATAACCAGGATTCTTGGTGTATACAACAGGGGTTTGGTTTTTGGGTAATTCAAACTTCCCCAAATCACCTCCCTCACTGGGGAAACAAAAAAACCCCCAAAACCCAGCAAAAAGCACAGGGCGTAAAAAAAAAGGATAGTTGTATTTTTCCCAACCCGAAAAAATTGCTTTGGAATCCATTTTAATAGAGCGTATGGCTAAAAAAGCCCCAAAAACGGAAGGGCTATGGTGGGGCCCCCCGTTTTTTTTGATTTTGGAAACAAGCACCCTTTTTAAATGGCCCGGAAGGGGAAAATTTTTTCTACCCGTCACCTTTAAGCAACCCGGTCACATGCCTGCTCCTTTCCCCGTCATTTTTTTCCCCCCTTTTTAGGGGCAAAAAGCCCGGGCAATGGCCCTTCCCCCCTAAAGTGCTGGAAAATGTTGACTGCGCATGACGCCCGAAAAGGGCCCTTCCGCCCCCCAATTTGGGCCGGGGCTGAACGGCCCCCTTCCGCCCAACTGTATATTTAAAAACGGAAAAGAAAAGTGGTTCGAGCCATTGTTTTAATACATAATGTGCACACAACAAGGCCTTTTCAGGGGGGCACAAAAAAAAATCTCAACTGGGAAAACCCCCAATAAACCGGAGATAAAATTTTAAAAAGTTTAGGTCTTTTTTTGGGTTCACCCTGGTAATGTCAAGGGGGAATTAGTTTATGAAATTGATGGGTAAGTTATCCCCAAGGGGTTCAAAGTGATTTAAAATTTACGTAAATTAAAATTCAAAAGGGAAATTTTTTAAATTTAGTTTTTAGGGGGAAAATTAGAAAAAAGGGGTTAGTAAACAACTAGACTCAATTATATGTAGGGTAAATAAATTTGCTTAATAAAGCGTGGAGTTTAAAAAAAGGGGTTTTCCCCCCCAGGGGTGCCCCGGGGGACCCTTCTCATATGCTTCCCCACGCTTATAAGAAGCAACTAAAATTTAGTTTTTTTAAATTGAGGTCCCTGTGGATATTTTTTTTTCCCCTAATTTGTAAAACCCCCAAAAGGTTAAAGTCTGAGGAAATTCCATTTTAAAAAATTCCCCTTTCCTTTTTAAATTGGGTGTAAAGATCGATTCCCATAACTTTGAGTTCCTTAAAAAACCCCCCCCTTTTGACTCCAGTTGTTAGGATACTGGAGGGGTTCTCTTTTTTACAAAATATCACATAGGTGTTCCCCTTTAATTCCCTTTCTCAACCCGGGTGGTCTTTTCCCCACATGGGTCCAGTCCACATGGACATCAAAATGCGGTAGATCATCCTTTTAAACCAAAGTTTATAAAAATTTTAATCTAAAGGGACTGTCCAGGTTTTAGTGTTTCCAGAAAGTTTTTCCGTTTTTAGATGGGGACACCTATACACCCGGGCTGCATTTTTTTAGCACCCTTTTTGGCTTTTCTATTTTCCAAGTCGAGTCACTTTGGGGGGGGTACATAAGGGCTTCTACAAGCCAACCTTGGGGGCTTTTTCCCTTTTCAAAATGTAAGGCCCTGGTCCCCAAACCCCACTTTATCTTTGATGTAAGGATCCATTAAGGGATGGCCCCCAATTTGTTTAGTTATTATCTTGGGGACTTCTTTAAGAGGCTACAATAAAATTTTCCTACCCAATTTTTTGTTTCCTGAGTCAAGTAAACCCTCTTTTTTTCTTTTTGGGACCAAAAGGCATTTTCTGTCCGTGCGGGCAGAGGGGGATATGTTTCCCTTGGGCATCCCCCCCGGGTACCTCTTTTCCCAAAATCTCTCACAAAAATTTTGGCCTGATGAAAAAAATTTTCCATTTTTAGGGGAAACATTAAGGGCCCGAAATTCTCAAAAATTTTGTCCTGTGGGATTTTCCCTTTCTTAAAAGAATAGGGTTGGCTACAACCCCAGTGCGGGGAGTATTTTAAAATGCCGCTCTTTGCGAGGGATGGGGGTTTTTTCAAAAATTCCCCCTTCATGCCCTTTTTTTTTCCCACCCAATCTAGGAAACAATTTTGAGGGGATCTATTCTTTGGGTGAACTTTAGCCCAATACTTTTTTAAAATTTAAAACTTTGCATAAAACTCTATGAACTCCTCTTTTTCCCCACCCCAAGGACAAAGATGTCATAAAATATTTCTTGGTAAATGCAATGTTTTTTTCAAATGTATTTAAAGGGGTTCGTCGCCAAAGCCCTTATTTATCCCCCACCACCCCAAGTAAAAATTAGCAAAAATTTGGGGGCGCGGGAATTTGGGCCCATGGGGGTTTCCTCTAAAATTTATATATAAATTTCCCATTGAATAGAAAAAATTTTTTGTGAGAAAAACCTTTAAAGAGACCCAAAACCAAAAAATTTATTATGAAAAATCAAATTGTTGACCCCCCCTTTGGAAAAAAAACCCGGGTTCCCCAAAAACCCCCAATTTAGTGGAATAGGGGTTTAAAGAGGACTCCCCCCTTTTCCAATGCATCCCAAAGAAGCTGTCTTTGGGTACCTTTAAATCCCCACCCAAATTTTTCCCTTAAGAAGTCCATGGAAAACCCCTTTTGGTAAGACGAAAGGGATTCCCTCCCCAAAAGGTTAAGGCCCGACCCCTGGGTTTAAAAACCCCCCAAAATTTCTTTTGTAAAGGCCCCCCCAAATTTCCCCCCGCACTATGGGTCCCCCCCCCCTTAAAACCCCCGGGGGGTTTCCCCCTTTTAAATTGTTTTTTTGGGGAACCCAAAAATGTCGCTTTTCCCGGTGGAAATTTTGGGGAAATTTAGGAATAAAATTCAGGGGAACAAACCCAACTCTTTTGGTTTATTTGAAAGCCGTGGAAAATTTTTTTAAATCTTGGTTTTAAATTTCCCTGAGGGGTTCATTTCTAAGGATTTCAATAACAGGTACGGTCACATAAAAGGTCTTTTTACACTTTATCCCTATAGTTTTTGGGGATCAGTATGCCCAAATTTTTTTTTCCCCCCTTTTTAAAGGGGGTTTTTTAAAAAATTTTCATAAATTTTGTTCAAATTTTTCCAGGGATTGCCTGTTTTTCCCTAAATTTGAAATTTCGAGTTCCCTTCTTTTTCAGATGTTCCGATCTCGGGTTTTGATTTGGGGGAAACAAAGGACCCCTATAAAAGGGAAAATGTCTCCTAAGGGGGGCTTTTTCCCTTTATTTTTTATGCAAAATTTGTGTAAAGGGCCCTTTTTTCCATTATGTATGTTTTTAATCTGCCGGGACTATAAAATTTAGTCGGACTTTTCCCTAAGAAATATCACCTATCCCCAGTTCAAAAACATTCACGTTTGTTTTCAGTCCCATGTTTTTTTTTCCCAACGTTTTTTTTCCCCCAAACAAATGACGTCCTTTACCCGTTGAACAATTTTAAATTTTCCATTTGGGAAACCCGAACGAAAAGTCCTTTCTTTTAAAGGGGAGTTCTTTTCGTTTTTTCCTAAGGGTTTTTTGGGGGGACGTTTTTACTTTTTTGAGGGTGGTCCCCTTCGGGATACGGTTTTTGGTTTATTTCGGATTTTGAAGGGGCCCCTTTGTTTGGGTATTGACGGGCAAAAAAAAGGCTTTTGTTGCCCCCTTCTACTTTTTATTCCCTTTTCCCAGTCCTCTCTGTCCTAAATGTTTTGGGGACTGTCTAATTTTTTTCTTCCCCCCCAAAAGTCAATTTGGGAAAGGGCATTTATAAATTGTGGGATTGCTCAGTATCTCTCCTGTCGTGTTTAAAACCTAAAATTTATTTCCCTTTTTTTCTCTGAAGTCCCCAAAAACTCTAATAAATTGCTTTTTGTTTACGGTCTTTTTTATTTGGGTTAAAATTTTTTCTATTTAGTTCTTTTAATGTTTTTTTCTTTAGCCAAAATTTGTCCCCCTTTTTAAAAGGGCCCTACAGTTGTAAATTTAGTTTTTTCAATTTATTTTTTGATCCCCCTTCTAGACTAGCTCTTTCTTTGGTTAAAAGAAGTTTCATGAACCGAAAAGGAAAAAACTAGGGGTTTCGCTTTTTTTTTCCCATTCAAAGAACAAACTTAAAAAGGAAATTTTTGATGTTTAAATTTAAAAGGGGGGAAGTTTAAAATTTTTTCTTTAGGCTCTTTTAACTATTTTTTTGGTTTTTTTATATAGTTGTTCCAAACTTTTTTTTTTCCCACCCAGCTGGGGATTTTTTTCCCGCTAGGTTTTTTCCCAGGTCCCTGAATCCCTTAAAATAAAGAGGGGGGTTTTGTTTCTTTAAAACTTTTTCCCTTATCGAAAATATTTCCTCGGGCATCTGTTAACCTTTGATTTTTACACTTACATAAAATTGCCAAAAAATTCCCTGCCAGGGACCAAATCAGCCCCGGCTGTTTTAGAAAAAAGGGAATTTTCCCCCCAAAAAAAGGGTTTTAAGATTAGGTAATTATTTCCCCCCGCCCCAAAAAAAGAAAAACCCAAAAAATTGGAGTGGGGTTTGAATTAATTTTGTTGCCAATAAAAAAAATTTTAACTTTTACTTCACAATTAAAATAATATGGGGCTGAGCTTTAAAAATAAAATAATTCAAAAAACACACAAAAGTCCCAAATAAAAAAGAAATGGGGGCTTTGAAAAACCTAAAATTTTTGGACGACCCCCCCGGGGGGTTCCCCAACACCGGTGTAGAACGTTGGAAACTCGCCCCGCCCAAGGGCCCGGCCCCCCCACCGGTACAGAGGCTTCCCCTTTTAAAATCCCCCAAAGTTTTCCCCTTAACTGGGTAACCCAACAGGTCCCCCCAAGTTTCGACCCCCCACAGCCCTCTTGGGGGACAAATGAAGTGATGTATATAATCTTAAAAAAGGGAAAAAAAAAAAAATTCAAAGAATTTGAGGGATAAAAACAGATAAATTTTACCCCCAATTATCCTGTCCCCATATTAATTTTTTATAGTGCCGGGTTTAATATTTTATCAAATTTGCTGCGGGGAAATCTAAACCCATTTCATGGTTTATACAAAAACAGAGGTGGGTTTTTCGAAATGCAGCTACCCCACCCCCCAAAATTCACATGCGGCCCTTAAAAACCCCAAAAGCACAAGAAACATTTGGGCAAAAAAGGATAGTCTGTCCCAAAAACCAACGCAAAAATTGCTTTGGAAAATGCGGGTCATAGAGCGAAATGGCCCCCAAAAAAAGGACACAGGGAAAGGGGCTAGGGTGTGCCCCCGTTTGTTTTGAAGGGCACTAAGCACCCTTTAAAAGGGTTTGGGAAAGGGCCCGCATGTATTCTGCCGTCCCCCTTTAAAACCCCGGTCACATGCCGGCTCCTTTCCTCCGTCCCCTTTTCCCCCCCTTGGGGCGCGAAGCCCCGGGGCAATGCCTTGCCCTGAGGGGCTGGAATGTTGGTGCGCTATGACGCGGGCCCCCAACTTCATTTCCCGGGGCCCACACTTGCCGAGTGCTGAACCCCTTTCCTCCACAAAATTAACTTATATTTAAAAAAAAAAATTTAAGGGGGGGGGGCAAGGGGGGGGGGGATAAAAAAAAAGTTCGACGAGTGTTTTTTATCATAATGTGCACACAAAAACAACGGCCTTTCCCGATGGGGCACGAAAAAAAAATCTAAACTCGCAACCCCAATGAACGAGATCAAATGTAAAATTTGGCCCTTTTTTGGCGTCATCCTGGTAAATGTTTAGGAAAAAAATTTTAAAAAAATTTGGGGATAATAATTTTATTTTTTGACACAAAGGGGACACAGTGATGTATAAATGAACGTAATTAAAAATTCAAATTTAACATGTTTAATTTTTAAAATAGGGAATATTAAAAAAAAAAGGGGGTAGGGGAACATACTAGCCCTAAATTTAAATTTATGAAAATAAAGTTGCTTAATAAAGCTGTGGATTTTAAAAAAGGGCGGCTCCCCCCAGGGGTCCCGCGGGCCTCTCATATGTTTTCCCCGCTTTTAAGTGGAACTAAAATTTAGCTGTTAAATTGAGCCCCGGGGAATAGGGGATTTCCCCTAGAGTGAAAATTTTCCCAAAAGGGTTTTCCCACGTCTGAGGAGATCCTATAAAAATTACCCTTCCTTTTTTGGGGTGTGAGAAATCGTTTCCCCAATAACTTTGAGATCCTTAAAAAACCCCCCCAAGTTAAATTTCCAAAAGTGTCGGGATAGGGAAAGTGTCTCTTTTTTTGGGAAAAATCCCCATAGGTTTCCCCTTTATTCCCCCTTCCCCAACTCCCGGGGTTTTCTTTCCCCAAACCATAGCCCAGCCCCCAATGGACATCGAATGCGGTAGATCACTCCCTTTTGAACGAAAAGTTTTTTTGGAAATGTTTAATCATAAAATGCCCTGTCCATTTTTTGTTGTCCTAAAAAGGTTTTTCAGTTTCTGGGATGTGGAAAACCCAAAAACCCCCCTGCATTTAAGCACCCCTTTTGGGCTGTCTATTTATCCCAAGTCGGGGTCATTTGGGGGGGGGGTACTTTAAATTGGCTTCTCACAACCCGATTTTGGAACTTTTTTCCCCTTTCGTAAATTTAATGGTTGGCCCTTCAAACCCACTTTATCTTTGATGTCGGGATCCTTTTAAAGGGGATGCCCCAAGGGTTTAGTTATTTTTTCCTTGCGGCCCTTCTTTTAGAGGCCCTACATCAAAAGTTCCTATCAATCAATGTTTCCTGAGTAAATGATCTCTCTTTTTTTTAGGACCCAAAAAGGGGGCATTTCTGCCCCGGGCGGGATTTGCAGGTGATATGATTTTGGGAGCATCCCCTCCGGGAAACCTCTTTTCCCCTAATTCCCCCGGGTCACAAGTCTTTTGGCCTGGGGGAACCCCAAAAATTTCTTTTTTTGGGAGGAAAAATTTTTAACGATTCCAATCCCCAAGAAGTTGTCCTCGGTTGGGAAATTCCCTTCTTAAAATAAATGGGGTGGCCTAACAAACTCCGGGTTGGCAGGATTTTGGGGTTTTTTTGCCCGTCTTTTTTTGCGAGGGGATGGAGGTTTTTCAATCCCCATCATGCCTTTTTGGTACCTTTTCACTTTTCCCTGGGAAAAGGGCTAGTTTTGATGGATCTTCCCAGGGGTTTTGAACTTTTTAGCCCAAATTCCCATTTTTGATTTAAAAATTGGGGGCATGAACTCTATGAATTTTCCTCTTTTTTCCCCACTCCACGGGGACAAAAAATTCATCCAAATTTATTCTTGTGTAGAATGAAATGTTTTTTTTTTTGTTTTTTAAAAGGGGGTTCGCCGCCAAAAAGGGAACCTTATTGTTTTCCTCCCACCCCCCCAAGGGTTTTTAAATTTAGCTTTAAATTTGGGGGCCCCGGGGAAATTTGGCCCTTTGGGGGTTTTCCTTTTCAATTGAGGAAAAATTTTTTCCCAAGGGTAAATTAGAAAAAAATTTTTTTTTGTAGAAAAAACCCGTTAAGAGACCCAAAACAAAAATTTTTTTATTTTAAATAAAAATTGTTGACCCCCCCCCTTCTGAGAAAATTTTTGGGTTCCCTTTAAAATTCCCAATTTTTGGGGAAATGGGGAGTATAGGAGTACTCCAAATCAATGCTTCCCAAGAAGCTGTCTTTGGGTCCCAAATTATACCTTTTAAATTTTTCTTAAGAAGTCCAGGTATGGGCCTTGGGTTAAGACGATAGGGTTTCCCTACAAAAGGTTTTAAGGACCTTTGTTCTAGGGTAAAAACCCAAAAGTTTGGTGAGGCATCCTATCCCCTACCCTAGGGGGTTCCCCTTCAAGGGTTTTACCCCCTTATTTATTTTGGGGAGCCCCTTTTAAAATGAAAAGCTGTTGAAAAAATTTTGGGAATAGGAACCAAACCCCAGGGGGCCCTAATCAACTCTTTTGGTTTTAAAGGGTGATAGTTTTCCAGAAATTTCCTTTTTATACTCTTTTTGAGGGAATCTTTTTAAAAGGGTTTTCAAAAAGGTAGGGGTCACATAAAAATCTTTTTAAACCCCCAATTTTTCCCTATACGTGGTGGACCCCAGTATGACTAAAATTTCCCCCCTTATCAGGGGGTTTTTAAAAAACATTAAGGTTTTGTTCAATTTCATATTCCCCTTGTTTTTCCCTAAAGTTGCAATTCGAGTATCCCTTCGTTTTAAAGATGTTCAAGTTTTGGGTGACTTGGGAAACCCAAAGACATCTATAAAAGATATGTTTTTTCCTAATGGGGGCTTTTTTTTAAATTTTTTATGCATAAATTTTTGGGGGTGGGGGAAACCTACGATTAGGTATGTTATCATTTGCCTGCCCTTAAAATAATTTCCCGGGAAAACTTTAACAAAAACACCCACCATACCCCCTGTCCTTTTCCCAGAAGACTTCCAGGTTTGTTTTTCAGTGAAATGATTTTTTTTCCCAACCCCTTTTTTTTCCCCCAAACAAATGTACTTTCCTTTTTTCCTTTTTGAACAATTAAAATTTTTCCATTTTGGGAAGAACAAAATTTTTCCTTTTTTTTGGGAAATGTTCATTTGTGTTTCACAAAGGGTATTGGAAGACAAGTTTACTATTTGATTTTTTGGGTCCCTTACGAACGTTTTGGGTTTTTTTCCCGGAAAGTTGAAGGGCCCCTTTGGTTTGGGAAATTGAGGGGCCCTTTAAAAAAGGTTTTTTGTTGTCCTCTAGGGGTTTATTGCCCTTTCCCACGTCCCCTTCTTCCCGTTTGTAAAAAAAAAAAAAAAAAAAAAAAGGGGAAACTGTTATTATTTTCTTCCCTCCCAAGTCTGGGGGTTGAAATGTCGGGGTACCTTTTTGGGGAGTTTTGCGCATTTTAATCTCTCCTGTCGTTTTTAAAACCGAAAAATATTTTTGCTTTTTTTCTCTGAATTTCCCCAAGATCTCTAAAAAATTTTGCTTTGTTTTGGGGCTTTGATATGTTTTTTGGGGAAAAAAAATTTTTTTTTTTCTTTTTTTTTGATTTTTCTTTTTTAAATTTTTTGGTTTTTTTTTTTTTGTCACAAATTCGGTCTTTTTTTTTCCAAAGGCCCGTACATTTTGGGAAATTTTATTTTCTTTCAATTTATTTTTGGGGCCCTTCCCAAAATAGCTTTTTTTCTTTGGGTTTAAAAAGGGAAGCGCATACCGCAAGGGGAAAACTACGGTCGTTTCTTTTTTCCCATTTTAAAAAAACCAAATTTCGGCTTTGATGTTTAAGGGTGGGGAGTTTAAAGATATTTTGGGCCCTCTTGGGCCCAAATTTTGGTTTTTTTATATATTTTTCCCAAACCCCCTTTTTTTTTTTCCCAGCCAGGAGATTTTTTTCCCGGGATGGGCCCTTTTTTCCCCAGGTCCCTAAATGCAAACACTCAGAGGGGGGGTTAATTTTTCTTATAGACGTTTTCCCATTTTTCTGAAAAAAATTTCCCTCAGAAATCTTTTAAACCCCTTTGGGGATCTACATTTACATAAATTTGGGCCAAAAAACCTGAAATGACCTATAAAGCACAGTGTCTAAAAAAAAGGAATTTTATCCTAAAAATTTGGGTTAAGCATTGGGTAATTATTTCCATCGCACATGAACGAAAAAAACCAAAAAAAATTGGAGTGCGTATGTTACTTTTGTGTGACTAAAAAAAATTTAATTTTTCTTCAAAAAATTAAAAAAATAGGGCCGGTGACTTTAAATACATAAATAAAAAACCACACATAATTGCCAATTAAAAAAGGGCGCTTTGATAATACAACTTTGACGAGTAAAACGGGGGGTCTCCACACCGGGGGAAGTTTCGTTAGAAGACTCCCCCCAAACAAGGGCGGCCCCTCACCGGAAACAAGAGGTTTCCCCTTAAGACTCAAGTTTTTTACCCTTTTAAGTAGTAATCATACAGAGTCCCCAAAAATGTTTGGGACCCACCACAGTTTTTTCGGGGAAAAAAAAAAGGGAAAATGTTTTATAATCAAAAAAAGGGAAAAAAAAAAAAAATTAAAAAGTTTGGGAGGGTATAAACAGAAAAAGTTTCCCCCCAAATTCCCATCCTTCCCCCATATTGGGATATCTTATGGGTGGGGTTTAATATTTTTCCCAAATTGCTGCTGGGGTATAAAAAACCCTATAAATGTTGTAGGGGGTTTCCCAAAGGGGTTTGGGGGGGAATGGGCTGGGGTGGGGGGGTAGGGTTTTTGGGGGGTTTTGGGGCCCCAAATATCCCTGCCCAAATTTTAGGGGCTTTCCAAGAAAACAGCCCGTACTGCCGTAAGGCCCCCAACATCGATGGCAACAAAACCCGATTTTTTTTGTACGGGGAAAAACCCTGGAAATAAATAGGGACTGAAAAATATTTTTTTTTTAAATTATGAATTGGGTGCCTGTTTTGGGGCGGTTGCCGGATTCGAAGGGGCCCTTCCCATCGTTTTGCACCAATGCATGGAGGGAATTGCGCTGTTCCCCGGAAAAGGGGCCCGTCTTCAATCCCCCACCCATTTTTTTCGATGGAAGGCCCCCGGCCCCAAAATTTTCCGGGTTGCAGAACCTCCCCAGGGGCCCCGGCAGGTGCCCGGAAAACGTATTTTAAACCCGGTTTGAAACCCCCAAATTTGGGAAAATTGAAAATGCAAAAGCCCACAAATTTCACCATTGCTAGGTATTTTAAAACAAAAAAAAACCCAGACACAATTATTTTTTGGGTGCGGGGGTTCGGGGGGAAATCCCCAAAGGGCGCCTTGGAGCAAAGCCCAAAACCCGCCCTTTGCAAAAAGGGCGCGCCCATTTTCCCCTTTTTCCCCCCGCCTAGATTGAGGGGGCGCAAACTTGAAAGACCGCAACTACGGGTTCCAGGGACGAAAACTCACCCATGCCCATACTTTTAACTACCGAGGGGCCAATTTTTCCAGGGGTTTATCCTTTTGGGAAAGGGCGGAAAAAATACAAGGCCCGTCCAGCCACAGGTGTGGGGCCAAGGGGGTTTGCCCCCATGGGAAAGGGAAAAAAGCCCCCGACTGATGCAGCCGAAAAAATTGGGCCTCGGGTTTAAAGGGGCCAAAATTTTTCCAAAGGAACCCCAAAAGCTGGCAATTGCCCCAAAATCACTGCCTCAACCAGCCCTCAAACCAAAACACCCCCCAAATTTAGTAAGTGGGAAAATTTAAATCGGCTCCTCCCGTTTGCCCCCAAAAAAACCTTGGGGAAATTTTTGAGGGAAAAACCCAAAAATGCCCAAGTTGTTTTCGGGCAGAAAAAATTCCCAACCTTTCCCGTTTTCCCGTAAAAGAATTCCCTTTCTTTTGTTGGGGTTTTCAAACCTTTCGGGTTTTGAACTTTGAAGGGGTTAAATACATGGGGGCACCGAGCTCGCTAGGAAACCTTGGATGCCCTTTTCCGACATATTTATTTGAGCCCCCCGCACTGGATTAGCTCCAAAGTAATTTCCCGGGAAATTCAGGCCAAACTTTCAGGGTAAATTTAAGGAACAAAACGTGTGTTTTCTATTTCGGCGGCCAACTTTCTACCGTTTCAGCTTGACAATGTCTTTGCCCTGCATTTGGTGCCCCCAAACTGGACACAAAATTTTTTATGTGCTTGGAACCAAGGGGCTTGGAGACCTTTTTGATTATGGATCCCAATTTTTTGTCCCCCTTTCCCCGGGCCTTTTTATGCAAACCCCATGACCGAATGGGCCTTTTCCACCCGCTGTTGACCCCGGCTGCAAACCAAAAACCCAAAATTTTTGTTTCCCCGTATTGTCCCAAGGGGTTTTTCCTGTTCCCCCTGGATTTTTGGGTGGTTCAGATTTAAAAATGTAGGTCATGTTTGGGAATTTTTTTTACCCCCATGGCATAAAATAGATTTATCTGTATTCCCACCCAATTTGGGGCCATTTAAACGGGCCAAGGCCTCCCAACTTCCCAACCCAAGGGTTCACCTTTTTTTAAAACACCTTCATTCCCCTTAAAAAGGGGTGGAATTACTTAAAAAAGCTTTTTGGGGGTTCCCGGGGCCCGTTCCCTTTATTTTGACTGGGCCCCAAACCCCTTTGGTTTTTTTATTTTGGAAAAGGTTTCAAGAAAGGTAGGGGCCCAAATTTTTAGCCCGGGGGTACCCCAAAGTAAAAAAGATTTTAGTTTTGAGTCGCCCCGATTAAATTTTCAAAAAATTTGTTGTCAATCTCTGAAACAAGTTGGTTTATACACTGGCTTGCAAAACTATTTCCCCCCGTAAAATCATTCCCTGTTTTAAATTTCAAAATTTTCCCCGGGGCACCGTTTTAAAGTTGGGCCCAAAAGATCTAAAAAAAGCCTGCATCCCCCCGGATGCAAAAGGGCCCCAACTAACTCCCTCTTTGAAGCTCAGAGATTTAATTGGAAAAGGAAAACCCCGCCATTTATAAAAACCCTTTCTGCAACCCGGGTTTTTAAGGGCATTGGGGGTTTCAGTTTAAATCAAGCAATGGGGGGTCACCAAATTTGGTATGGAAACCCCCCCCCCCGTCAAGGGGGTGCCCTTTCGTTTTGGGGGGGGGTTTTTGGCCCAGACACCTTTGGAAAAAGTTGCCAAAAAAGTATGGGTCCCAAGAACCCCAAGGGGCCAAAGATGTAGGGGGCTGAAGGAAACCTAAATTGGGCCCAATTGGAAAACCCTTTGGGCCCCCGCTAGTGCCACCCCCATTGGGCCCAAAAACCCTTTTAAGGTCGGCCCCCAGCCTTGTTAATGGTGACCGGGGAAAGGGGGGGCTTAAAATTGGGGCCGATTTAGGAAAAGGGAGGGAGTTGGGAGCAGATGGGCCCCTTTGCAACTGGCCCCAAAGTGGGGGGCCCCCTGAAATTTTTCTCGTTTCAAACCCCCAATAACCATGTTGAAGCCCCCGAAAAATGGTTTTAAAAAAAAGTTGAAAGTGGAGCCCGTGCCCTGGTAATTAAGTTGGGCAGGCACGATTGCCCCCCCCCAAAACCCCTTTCAATTACCAAAGCTGAACATTACAGGGTGGGCCCAAAATGTGGGGCCAAAATGGGGGTTCCGGGGCAAAAAAAGGGGGGGGTGCCTTGGGGCCCAAATAAAAAAATTGTTGGGCAAAGGGGTCCCTTTTGGGACCTCAGCAGGTTTCCGGGCCCCCCCCTGTCAACCCCCAAATTTTTGGGGCCTACAGTCATGGTCATTGCAAGGGGGTATGTGGGCTGAAGCCCCTGGGGTTGTTTGGCAAAATTTTTAGCAATTTGAACGCTTATTTTGGGATCAAATTACAGCGAAATGGGGAAACCCCTGCAAAAAATTTTAAATTTTTTAATTTAAGGGTTTTCCCAAAAGCCCCTCCTCTGCAGGAAAATCTCCTGCCCCAAAAATGGGGGGTCCCTTTCCTTGGGTTAAACGAGCCTTCCGCGCTGGAAGATGGCATTTAAAAAAAGGCCCTTGGGCTGCGGGGTAAAGGGGTGGAAAATTTCCGGGGTTTCCTAACATCAAAGAAAAAAATTTTTTGGCCCGGGAGAGCAAAAACTTGGGGAAACCCCCTGAAGTGAAAAAATTTCCCAAAAAAATTTTTCAGGCCGGAAAAAACTGCAACCACCCCCCCAAAAAAAGGGACGGGAAATACAACAACCCAAATACAGCAGGGCTGAGGTCGGGACCCACTGCTCCTTTGGGTTTTGAAGCCCTACCAAACCCGAGCTTGGCCCAGAGTGGGCATAAGTGTAGAGGCCCCAAAGGTGGGCCCGGGTTTGGGAACTTTTTGAACGGCAAAAAGTAAAAACCCAACCCAAAGGGGGTTGCGGCCTCCCGGATTTTTAAGGGAAGTAGACCCCACCATGCCCGCCCGCTTTGGGGCCCGTGCAGGCCCCCCAGAGCAGTGATAAACAGTTTGGTTTAACCCGGTTTGATTTAACAAATTGGGGCCCCAGCATGGAAAGAAGTTTTTTAAACCTTTGGCCAAGTCCCTTTTTGGGCCGGGCATGCAAGGTGCTCGCCCGTCAAAAGGCCCGCCAGACCCTGAAACATTCCCGGGACACCATTGCTTGTTTGGGGCCCCGTTTTCCCCAAACGAATAAACCCGATTGGGGAAAGGTGAATTTCCAGGGGCGAAAGCCGTGTTGTAACCTCCCCCAAGGGGTCAACCCCGAGAGGGTTTTTTAACCCCAACCACTACCCCGAACCGCTACCGAAACAAAGAAGGACCTTTCCCCAGAAGCCTCACATGACTTCCAAAAATCCTGGGTTTTTTTCGGTCAAAAGGTTGGGGAAAGTTAGGAACCGGGAAAAACTCCCAAAGGGCTGGGTCTATCAAGGATAGGGCCAAAATTGGCCCTAAAAACTGCCAGCCAAGAAAAACATTTTCGCCCTTTTCCCCGGCAATGGGCAACCCCCCAGGGGCCAAAGGCGAAGGTTTGGCTTTTCCCGATTTTGGCCCCGCAAATATTTTTTTGGGCACGCCAAACCCGACAACAAACCCGGGGCTTGTCGGGACTTTGGGGGGTTAAGTTGCCCCCTTGGGGGGGGCCAAAAAAATTTGTAGGGGGAATGGGAAGCAAGGGGTAGCATTACGAAAACAAACCCAGACAAGCCGCAAATTGACGCCGTTCCAAAAACCAAATTTAGGGGCTACAATAGGCCATTAAGGCCCTTTTGGGTAGGGCAAATCTTTGGATCTAAAAACCTATGGGCTGAGCCATTTTTCAGAAGTTTGGGCCCCACTGGCTGGGGGCACACGGGAAGGGAAACTGAAAACCGGGGTAGCGCCAAAGCGGTTTTCCGCTTGCCCCTCTAAAAAAACGCCAGTTTTTTGGGCCTTCAATTCCCTTTTTTGGGGGGAATTGGGACAAGACAAGGGCCCAAGGCCCCTGATAGGTAGTAAAAAAAAACCCGGGGGCCCTCGGCAAAGAGACAAACTGGGGGTTAAGGCTCCAAGGGGGCCCAACCCGCCAAAATTTTGCACGGTAACCGGGGGCCCGCCAAACCCCGTCATGGTTTTAAAAAACCAAAAAGGCCGGGGTTTTTGAACTGCCCCATTTCAGTACCCATCTGCCCCCAAACCAAAAAAAATTTTGGGGCGGGAGGCCCGCCCAAGCCAAATGTTCCCCAAAACCTTAGCAGATCTCCCAAAAAATGAGGCAAAGTGTTTCCCCGCTCGGATCAAAACAAAAAAAAGGGTGGACCCAGAGCCATCTTGACAAAAAGGGTTTTAAATCGGGAAATTTAGTGGGTTTGGGCTTTACAGACCATTTTGCCCAAAAACCGTAGCAAACCAGATATTACCCGACGGGGGGCCCGGGACCCAAAGTGGGGTTGGGAAAAATAGCCATCCGAGAACGGGCCAACCCGGATAGGGGTGGGAAACCCGGGGGCCCGAATTTTCCCAAAACACGGGGGCGGCTGGGTTCCGGAACGTCCAAAAAAAACTGGGTTTCCCCAAAATTGGATGAAGGGAAAGGCCCCCCTTTTCAAAATTTTTTGGTTTTTGAAATTTGGGGTTTGTTGGGTGGGTTTGGAAGCCCCCTTTTTTTTTAAACCTTTTAAATTTTGTTCATTTTTTTTTTTTTTTTTTTCCTTTCCCCCCATTTTTCCTGGGCCCCAAAATTTTTAAAAAAACAAGTTTTGGTTTGCTGACTAAATTTGGGGGAATTTCTCAAAAAATTCGGTTGGGGGGCACTTCGCCGAATTTTTTCCCCAAAAAAAATTCGTTTCGGCCCAATTAATTCCCGGGACAATTTACGTTTAAAAAAAAAAAGCTAAATTTTTTAGGCCCCGGGCCCAAAACCGCGGGGGGCGTAAAAACTTGGTTTTTTCCCCCTTTCTTTAAAAATGCAGAGGGCGCTTTGGGTTTTGGGCTTCATACAATTTTTTGTTTTTAGGGATGACACGCACAGACCGCCGCCGCTCTTAAATCGCTTCACTATAAAAAATTCCCGGGCACTTAAGGGGCAAAAATTTAAAAAAAAACTCAAAGGGGAAAAGGGAGCCCCATAAATTTATCTAGCGAAAAACTGGAAAAAAAAAAAGCTAGAGCTCAGGTGGCAACATTAGGGGAAAA